>JAHWFP010178740.1:61632-96339 GCA_023313725.1 Lithobius niger | reverse complement strand
TGTGGTTGAAGACCTATCAGTTTAAGCTTAAGTTTTTAAAGATTACCGAAGGTACCGGACTCGTCGCCAACTGTGATGTCCTAGGCGGGGACACACCTTAGCCCAGCGTGGGCACCAAGGGTAATAAACACACGGACTACCAGAGTGTAGGCTACAGCTGATAAGACAGCGAACTTCCTGTTTACTTCTCTTTAAATACAATTATAACAGGAAGTCATGTGATGCAACTTAATACAATATATAATTATGGAAGAGCCTATTAGTAGTTGAAGGGGTATCTTGGTAGGGTTAACATATTGACATGAAATTGATGGCTGCCATTGTGGAGCACACAAGTGACGACTCCACAAGTGGGAGGACGTCTAAAATTTCACCTACCAGCCTGGAAACGAATCACGTCCGACATTACAATCCTCTCGATCGTCTCCCTTGGCTTTCAAGCCTCCGTCAGGACAAAACCACCTCTTCAAGCAACACCTCCATGGAAATTTGCAACACAACCCTCTCGGGCCCTGACATCCGAAGTAGCAAAACTCCTCGAGAAGGAAGCAATCCGACACTGTCCGGATCACTCCAAACCAGGGTTCTACAGCTAGATTTTCCTTCGACCAAAGAAATCTGGCGGCGAAAGAATGATTTTCAATCTAAAACCTCTGAACCATTACATGCTCAACGATCACTTCAAGATGGAAACCTTGGACTCCATCCGCCTTTCACTCAAACCCAAAGAATGGACCATCTCCATCGATCTAGAAGACGCCTACCTGCACGTCCCCTTACATCCGGTTTTCCTCCATTACTTTCGTTTCATGTACCTCGACAAGATATACGAATTTCAAACCCTTCCCTTCGACCTAAATGCCACACCCAGGATCTTGTAACGGACATTGGCTCACCCTCGTACCTACCTGTGTGCTGTTGTGTTGTGGTTGACTTTTGTTGGCGCCAAAATCACTTGTGCAGCGGCAAGGACTTTTAGGTTTTTGTGCCAAAACCATGAGCGGACGTGCAGGAGAACGTGGCCAAGTATTGTTGGCCACAATTGGTGAAAACTTTGTAACCAAGAACTGGATTGGTTAACGAACTCACGAGCTGATTGGTTGTCCGGTGGAGCTCTGGATCCGACCGGAGCATATAAAAGTCAAGGGCTTCAGAGCCCAGTATTCTATTCCCGTTGATTCTTGTGTTGAGAAAGAACGTAAAAATGTAACCCAAATCTTGTCATGATTATTCCGCATTAACTACGTCAAGTTTGGCTTCTACATTGAACACACGTTACAATCTTCACCCTGATTCTGAAACCCGTTCTGGGTCACCTTCACCGCCATCTGATCACCGCAAACACTTTTCTCGACGATTGGCTTCTCAACAACCTAGATCACCAGCAGCTCATTCACAACATGAAGTTCACTATCAACCTTCTTCACAGCCTGGGCCTCGGCATCAATTGGAAGAAATCAAGACTCACCCCTTCCCATATCTTCATTTTCCTCGGCGTGGAATTCAACCTCGTAACAGGAACTGTAACCCCCTCGACCGAACGGAAAGCCGACCTTCTTGCTCATGGTCAATCCTTCGTTAAGTCAAACCACCACTCACTTCCCACCCTGAACTCCCTCATAGGGAAACTAGATTCCATGGCCAACCTTCTACCCTACGGAAGATGGATGTCTCGCCCCTTTCACCATTTTTGCATAGACATTTGGGGCTCTCACCCTCCAACAATCAACATCATGAAACCCCTGGACTCAAACTTCCCATGGGAATGTCTGGATTGGTGGATGAACACATCCAACCTAACCAAATCGGTCCCTCTACACGAACCACCCCCAGACCTCATCCTACTAACAGATGAGGGAGCCCACATTCAGGACCACGAGATATCCGTAACCTGGCCTCCCGACTCTTTAGATCACATCAACATCTTGGAAATGAAAGCAATCCTCAATGCGCTCCACCACTTTCATCACCTTGTCACCAACAAAATCGTCCAAATCCAAGCCGACAACACCACAGCCATTGCCTACATACGGAAAGAGGGAGGAACACGCTCTCGACCCCTTCATCGCATCACCTCGAACATCTTCAAACTTTGTCAAGAGACCAATACGACTCTCCAACCCCTTCACATTCCTGGGAACCGGAACGTAATAGCGGATGCACTTTCCCGCAAGAAACCACCTTCAGGAGAATGGGCCCTCAACACATCAATCTGCGAATATCTCTTCAACATCTGGGGCTTACCAATGATCGACCTGTTCGCCACGAGGCACATTGCCAAACTTCCCCAATTCATCAGCCCAGTCCCGGACGATCTAGCATGCGCCGTGGATGCTTTGACCTACCCTTGGGAAAACCTGTATGCTTACCTGTTTCCTCCATTCAAGCTACTTCTGACGATCCTCATGAAGATCGAACAGACTCAAGACCTCTTTCTCTTCATTGCACCCAATTGGCCAGCGTCCCCATCACTCCTAAACCTCCTCGTGGATCTTCCAAGAAAACTTCCCAACATTCCCGACCTACTGTCACAGCAGAAAGGACCAAATTCCACCCGAACTCCAAAATTTTACATCTGCACGGGTGGCTACTATCATCGAACTTATCAAAGAGGCAGGAATTCTTGAAGAACAAGCCACCAGAATTGCCAGCAAAGCACTCCACGACTCCACCAACAAACTTTATAACAGCCACTGGGAAAGATGGTTTCATTGGTGTAAGCGGAAGAAAGTTAATCCAATCCATCCCCCTATTCAAGACCGCCTAGTCTTTTTCACTGATCTATTCAAGGACAAACTTAAAGGCTCAACCATTCTAGTCTACCATTCGGCCCTAAACACCGTCTTCAAAACCGCGGGGAAACAAACATCTCCTCAAAGATTACCGCGTATCATCCCTCCTAAAACTGGATCGCCAACTGGATCAAGACAGTCATCAACAGGGCTTATGACGATGCACACATCAACTGCACAGATGACAACATCAAAACAACTGCACACGAACTTCGGGCACTTTCAACCTCATGGGCTTTCCACAACCAAATGTCCATCGCCGAAATCCTCCAAGCGACATCATGGAGAAACCAAACTGTCGTCACAAGTCACTACTTCAGAGACATGACAAGACAAGAAGAAGGACTACATCGTCTGGGACCCATTGTGACCGCTAGACATGTCATCCAACCCCTTTAAGCACTAAAATACAGAAACGAAGTCCCTGGATCAAGACCTCCCGAAGACGGAAGCAAGACCCCATCTCTAAACAAACGGCCCTTTTCAGGGCCACCACATCCTATGAAAGAGATCCATTTACCTGTTTCTGTTATTTTCAATAAAAGTGCAAAGTTTGGTTAAAACTTTTTGGGGGTACCAGTCCGCAACCCGGGGTAACTCGCCATGATGGTGCCCGCCACCTATACTGACGAGGTCTAACTGTAAATGCAATTAAATTTACAGGTAGTAGAAATTTTTGACCGACGAGTAGAAACCTAAATTGGGGGGGGGGGAATTGGTTTCTATCGTCTTAAGAAAATGTATGCTACCTGTAAATACCCACCCCACCTCCCTTCTGGAACCACCATCATGGTGACATATCGGGAGGAAAAGAGATGGCTGCCACGGGCAAACCGTCTGCTTTTATAGGAGGGCCACGCATGCGCGCGGTAGGGTTGCGCACTGGACGTATCTAGAGAGCGAAAAAACCTCAAGTCTTATAGAGCACTCAGGACCTGAATGCAATTAAATTTACAGGTAGTTTAAATTTTCTTAAGACGATAGAAACAAATTTAAACCCCCCCCCCCAAAAAAAAAAAATTAGGTTTCTTTATTGCCAAAACAACTTAACCTGGTAATTTTAGCATTACATTCCTCAAATGTGATGTTCCCCTGGAGGTTTCTTCCGGTTTGTAGACGCCTGCTTGCATATCCCACCGTGCATGCGTGGCGCGGTCCTCCCTTATAAAAGTGACAGCGTGCACGCTATCGGCATTCATTTTCCTCCAGAGGTGTCTCCACACCACCTCGCTCCCCGGTTCCCCGACTGTCGTTTGGAAAATTGGATTCTTCGCCGAAGATGGTCACCGCTTCGAGAGCCCATTCTTCGTCTGACGCTCATCCTCGTGCTCTTGCTCACTTCGATCTTGGCAGCCGCTGGGCATCGGCCCTTGACCTCGCCGCTCCCGCTCCCACCCGCACGACACCCACCGATGTCATGCCGGATCCTGATGTGATGTCGCATCGCCTGACTCTCCACTCCTCCCGGGCCAGCGCACGCCGCCTCCCGCCCCGTTGGACCTGTCGTCCCTCCAGCACGACCTTCAAGCCGCCAAAGATTCCTACCGGGCCGCCAAGCGCAACCTCCGCCGGACTCTCACCCTTTCTCCGGACCGAAACTCGCCGCTCGACCTGTCGTCCAACCTCCCGGATAGGCCTCAGCGTCAGCCGCAGTGTCGTACGGGAAATCGTACATGACACTGTCTGCCACCTCCAAGTCAACCCGATGCCGCCGCCCTCCTGCACATCATCGGTACGGAAGACCCGCACCCAGGACTGGGTCGCATCGACCTCAAGCCACAAAGGGCACAGACGTGCCGCTTCCCCCCCGCCGGCCACGCCACCCAAGCGCAAGTCGGACGACACACTGTCGTCGCACCACCCGCTCTCATCCGTCCCTGCTGCCGAGAAGCGCATCAGATTCCCGGACGACACTACTGACGAAGCCACTCTGTCGCTCGCAGCTCTTTTAAAGACTGTCGAGCAGACGGTCCCGGACTGCTTCCTGTTCAAGCCCTCCAAGGTACCGGACGCTCCTGTCATCAACCGTGGCCTAACGACAGGCCTTGGATTCACCTCGAGAGACAAGGACACCAAGCCCCGCTGCCTTCTGGGACAGTCAACAACACTCCTAACGTGTCTACTCCGCAACGAAGGCTCCATTCTAGGCGATCCCCTTCTTCTCAACACGGAACACTACGCCATGCCCTGGCTGTGAGAACTGCTTCTTCCGATCCTTCGGAGACGGCGCCACTAACCCCCGCAATTTCGAAACCTACCCGGAATGCGAATTCATTTGCAGCGAAATCAAGATGGACTTTGGCACTTCGTTGTCCATACCCAAGAAAGCCGACATTCCAACCTTCGTACTATACGAAAACGACAAATGCCTACGGCTAAGCCTACGGGCGGCCTCCCAAGCTGACGTCCTCCATACCGCCATCAACGCTATATGTGAGAAGCTGTCGTCCGACAATACTCCGGAAGAGTTCAAGAACCTGCCGTTCCTTATTTCCCAACTCTTCCAGAAAGCCAACTTCGCCACCTACCACGCCATGAACTGGGTGACGAGAACGCTGTTTAATAACACCCTCCTCCTCCGTGACATCGCCCTGTCGTCGGCAAACAACCTGAACTTCTCCACTCGACATCGCCTCAGAAATCAACCGATCCACGAGTCTGAAACTCTTTTCCGGGGATTGATCCCGACACTTGCTCCTCACCTTGACGTCTCGAAGAAACCAACGCCGCAAAAACAATCCTTACCCTCAAACCGCCCGTTCTCAAGGAACAAACAAGCAAACCCTCGCCTCGCCGACGACTGGCACAAAAACACGGCATCATCCTCTAGCCGCCCGGACGACACTGCCGCTTCTCAACAACGAAGTCAGCAGCCCTTTCGTACTGACGCTCCTTGCCCATGCCCCGGCCAACGCTCCCAGCAGAAGCGCGCCACTACCCCCGACTGAAGGAGCCGAATCTCATCTCCCGGGGGGTAGAAGAATGCACCGGAAAAATCAACAATGACGCCCTGCACTTAGCTGGTCTCCCGGTCGGGGCCAGACTACGTCACTTTTACCCGTCTTGGCAAGAATTAACCACCAATCCAAACATCCTCTCGATAATAAAACACGGCTTTCGTCAGACGTTCCTACATCAACCGCCGCTGTCGCCGTCCCCCCCTTGGGATTTCTCGCCCCAAACGACAGCTTCGCTGTCGCACGAAGTATCGGAATTACTACGGAAGGAGGCGATACGCCAACTGCCCAACCCAGGCCCGGGATTCTACAGTTCGATCTTCACCCGTCCTAAGAAATCAGGAGGTCTACGCCTAATTTTCAACATGAAACCCCTCAACAGGTTCATCCAAAACGAACACTTCAAGATGGAAACCCTCGACTCCATCCGCCAATCATTCAAGCAGAACGACTGGACAGTCACCATCAATCTGGAATACGCTTACCTTCACATCCCCCTTCATCAAGCGATCACCCACTACTTTTGTTTCGTCTACGACCTGAAAGTCTTCGAATACCGCTGCCTCCCCTTCGGCCTCAATGCAGCCCCAAGAATTTTCACCCTAGTTCTGAAACCAATCCTGGCGAACCTCCATCAGCACCAAATACAGGCCAATGCCTATCTCGACGACTGGGCCCTCAACAATCCATTAAGCCTCATCTCCCCCCCCCCTCAACAATCCAGACCCCTCTCAACTGGAACTCAACAGGGACAAGACCATCAACTTGCTGAACAGCCTGGGATTTGGCGTAAACCTAGCAAAGTCACGACTCCTTCCAGAACAAGTCTTCATGTTCCTCGGAACCACATTCGACCTACGATCGGCATAAATCTCCCCGTCTCCAGAACGCATAGAGGACCTCCTACACCACATCCGTCTCTTCCGCCTCCAACCAAGCTTCTCTGCCCGGGAACTGAACTCCCTGATCAGAAAGATGGACGCAATGGCCAACCTGGTCCCTTATGGGCGGTGGATGGTAAGCCCATTCCATCACTATCGGATAGACAACCACTCAATCAACCAAAACAATCCGGACAAACAGATCCCGCTCAACAAGGACTTCCCCTTCTAATCCCTCCTCTGGTGGTCCGACGTCACAAATCTGTCGAAATCCGTCCCCCTACAGGAATCTTCACCCGACCACCTAATCTTTACGGATGCATCAAGCTCTGGCTGGGGAGCACACCTAAACAACCAGGAGATCTCCGGCTTATGGCCTGCCAGCGTCAAGGACCACATCAACGGACTGAAACTACGTGCAATCCTCCTAGCACTCCGGCACTTCCTTCCACTCATCAAAAACAAGGTCATACAGATTCAGGCCGACAACACAACAGCCCTGGCCTACATCAGGAAAGAAGGCGGAACGAAATCAAGATTGCTCCACAACTTAATGACGGAAATCTTCAATCTGTGCATCCCACACAACATTACCCTCCTACCGCTTCACATCCCAGCCAACAGGAATGTGATTGCAGATTCTCTCTCACGCCAGAAACCACCAGCAGGCGAATGGTGCCTCATGAAATCCATCTGCGAATCTTTCTTCAACATCTGGGACAGACCAATGCTGGACCTATTCGCCACGAGGCACAATGCCAGACTTCCCCACTACATCAGCCTGCTTCCGGACGACTCAGCAGTAGCATTATACGCTCTCACGTTCCCATGGCACAACCTGCTCGCCTGCCTATTTCCACCCTTCAAACTGCTTCCACGAGTACTTCGGAAAGTAGAAGTAAGCCAGGGTCTATTCATCCTAATAGCCCCCCTCTGGCCGTCTGCAGCCTGGTTCCCGCTCCTCCTAAACCTAGCAGTCGACACTCCAAGAAGTCTCCCTCTTCTACCAGATCTTCTGTCACAACAGAAAGGAACAAAACTGCACCCGAACCTTCCACTCCTAAACTTACATGGGTGGCTACTATCATCAAACTCCTCAAAAAGGCTAGCATTCATCAAGAAGAAGCTGAACGCATCGCATCCAAAGCAACCAGAGAATCAACAAACCGCATGTATGCATGTCCAAGTGGATTCATTGGTGTATCGTAAAACGTACAAATCCACTCAACCCCTCTCTTCCCGAACTCCTAAGCTTCTTCGGTGACTTGTTCAACACCGACAAACTCAAAGGATCCACCATCCTCGTCTATCGGTCCGCATTAAACTCCGTCTTCAAAGCTGCCGGTCGCACTGCCCTACTGGAGGACTACCGAACAGTGGCGGAACTACCATACCGTAAAACCCGCAATGCGGGGGGGCCCGCGACAAAGGGGGCCCGGCCCGGCTGAGGCCACCCGCTCCATTCGAACGATCCGAAAGCAAGTAAGGAATTCCAGTTTACAAACGCTAAATTTAACTGAAAAAAAAATTAATAGAAGTAAACGTGAACTAAGTTGCGTGAATAACAATTTGTAATCATGCATGCATTACGTTCGTGTAACTAGTAAACACGAATTTACACGATACTGTCTCTTTACTAAAATTGAATGTCGTCGTGGCTTTGCGTCGACACAGATCGTTGTGTTTCGCTGTTCGCGTTCTATCATAGTGGGGAATCCCATTCTTCCCTCCGGCCTCCCCCGTTTTTCGTTTCGCCTCTTCGGTTGCTAAGGGAACAACTACTTCATACCGAAAGTAATACTTTGCAAAACTTGCTGGGCCGAGCGCGCCATTTGTTTGTGCATTTCTTTGCGCGATGTTATTGTGGATAAGGATAAATCAGCGAGATCCAGTCATCAAGGGTTAAGTACAACCAGTGAAGCAGCAAAATAAATAAAAAAAAGAGTGCAAACTTGCAGTGATTTGGCAATCATCGCAATAAATTCCGAAGAAGCAATCTCACACCCAAAAAAAAAAACGTTTTCATGACTGGTTGGCCTACTGTTGGTTCGGGGGAAGGTTACCACGTTCACCCAACCAATGGGCCAGCCAGTTGTACAAACAAAAAGTTGGTATCATTATCAATACCATTATCACAAAAAGAACGATAAGAAGCTCGTCTGCAGCATGCCAACAAAGTTAAAATCCCAGCCTGCTTCACCTGTATTCAAATTCCAATTTTAACTGAAATTTTAAAGTTTTTTAGGCTACTGGGGTGGTGCCACAGGAGGGGAGGGCCAAATAGGCCCTCAAATAGCATAAAATGCTTCCTCTGAGGAAGCTATCAGAGCCCCCCCCCCCCACAGGCCCCCTAGCTGGTTTCACCGGGGCCCTTCCACAGTAAAATACATTTTAACAAACGAAGGAGGGGGCCCGAACAACTTTTTTGCAGGGGGGCCCAAACACGTGTAGTTCCGCCACTGCTACCGAATCTCTGCCTTGCTACGCTCATACGAAAACGACCGACTCACCACAAGACGTTCTGTGACCGACTGGGACCTTTCCATCGTCCTACAATCACTAATGGAGAACCCCTATGAACCCATGCAAGACAGCTCACTCCACCTCATGACCCGCAAAACTGTCTTCCTTGTAACATTGGCAGCAAGTCTAAGATGCTCTGAGATTCAAGCCCTATCTGCAGACCCGGCATACTGCATCTTCGGCCCAAACTTCTCCTCAGTTACACTCTTCCCAAGAGCGACCTTCAGAGCCAAAACTCAAAAACCATCTGAGACCTCGAAACCCATAACTTTCCCTGCCCTCTCGAACCTCGCTGGGAACGAACCTGAACGCCTCCTCTGCCCGGTCAGAGCCCTCCGCTTCTACCTAGCCCGCACACAGCACGAAGACATACGGAGAGGCAGAAACCAACTCTTCCTTCCAGTGGACCTCCAAACCGGCGAAACACCAGCCGCCATGGTGTCACGCTGGATCAAGAAAACAATCGAAGCAGCTTACGACAAACACGGATTGAGCAAGAGCATGAGAATAGCGGCACACGAAGTGAGTACTATCTCTCCACCTTGGGCCCACCATACCGCCACCCCAATTGAAGAATCCTGGCAACAGCTTCTTGGTGCCACCAGTCCACCTTCACATCTCACTACGTAAGAGACAGGATGAAGGATGAATCCAGACTACATCGGCTGGAACCGATCATCGCAGCCAGAACCGTGGCCAAACCCCCTTAAGCACTCAGAACGAAGCAGAAGCAAGACCCATGAAGGAAGCAAGTTCCACCCTGTTAGAAGCAAGACCCTCAAACATCGATCCTTTTCAAAGCCACCAATTCCTACGAAGAGACCAAATTCCTGTCAAGCCCAAATGTTCTGAAAAAAGTGCGAATTTTTCTCTTGCAGATAAAGAATTCGTGGGGGAAAGCCTGCTTGCATCCCGGGGCGCTCGTACAGGCGGTGCCCACCACCAACTTTGACGAGGTCAACTGGTAATGCTAAAATTACCAGGTGAAGTTGTTTTGGCAATAAAGAAAGAACATTTTGCCGGCCCCCAGCCTGGCCGGCTAAAAATGGTTTCTTTTTGCCTAAAACATATTTAACCGTACTCCCGCCCTGCCTCCCCTCTCGAGTCACCGCCTGACACATTGAGAGTAAAATGAATGCCGATAGCGTGCGCGCTGTCGCTTTTATAAGGGAGGACCATGCCGCGCATGCGCGGTGGATTATGCAAGCAGGCGTCTACAAACCGGAAGAAACCTCCAGGGGAACATCACATTCGAGGAATGTAATGCTAAAATTACCAGGTTAAGTATGTTTTAGGCAAAAAGATACCATTTTTAGCCGGCCAGGCTGGGGGCCGGCAAAATGTTCTTTTTAATTATAATTACTAAATTAAATTCGTTGTGTTAAATTTATGTATAAAAATATACACAAAAAACTTCGTTGAAGTTCGTACTGTGGAGCATGATGAAATTCCGAAAAAGTCAATTCACTAAAAAATCACGCACATTTCCACAAACTGAACACTTACTCCTATGTCCAGCAAATTTTTGACAGGCTTTTAAGGTTGGCACAAAAAGGACTGGGATGTCGCCGAGTCCCTGAAGAAGTATGTGAGAGGCACCAGTAGGCTTAAGAAGACTGAGGATTTACTTAAAGAAATAGAACACCTAGTGCTCGAAGAGGATGAAATTCTGGTCTCTTTCGATGTCGTGAAACTTTTCCCCAGCCTTTCTCGCCGGTTGATATTAGAGATGCTCGAATACTCAAGACGAAGGTGGGGTGTACCAAAGAAAGAAAGAAGGACAGGGCTCTGTTAAAAGTGCTTCTTGCCTCGATTTATGTGGAGTACGGAGGGAGAACGTATTGGCAAGTTAGTGGCGCTCCAATGGGTTACTCCAGCTCGCCCATCATTGCCGAGGGTTTTACAGCACCTTGACGAGATGGTCCTAGGGTCTGGATTGGGAGTACGGATATGGAAGCGATTTGTTGATGATGTTTTCGCGGTGCTAAGGAAGAGACAACTTGAATGCATTATGGAGAAAGTTAACAACTGGAGGTGTGGACTGGCTTTTACGGCAGAGAAGGAAGGAAATGGGTCACTCCCATTCCTGGATGTGAGAGTGAAGAGGAGTAAGGGAGGCAGATTAAAGTTTGAACCGTATGTCAAACCAATGTTGACGAAGAGGGCCATACCGTACAACTCAGGCCATCCGAAAAAACAACTAAGAGCTATTGCCCAAAATGAATTTGTTAGGCTAGTGAGAAACACTAGTGAAGTGGGAAAAACGAGGCCGTTCTTGGATGAGGCAAAAGAAAAGTTTCTTAGACTGGGATACCCATGGGGAATGCTGAATCGGCTTAAGGAGAATGCGTACTCGATTGTGTCGTCAGCTAAAAGAAGAGAGCGAGAAGTGAATGAGTGTGACAGCAAGACTACGAAGAGAGAAGAAAAACCACGAGTGAGTTTGACTTACCTTGAGGGAGTGACTGGCCAGATTCGAGACGTCTTGAGGAAGCGAGGCTTGAATGCGTGCTTGAAGAATGTGGAGGGCTTGAAAAAACGTGGAGAAAAGTGTGACTGTCCAACAACAAGCTCACATGACAAAAAAGGAGAAGGATGAACAGGCGATGGGACGTGTAGCGAATACGAGAGAAGCGGTGTACTGTGTCCCATGCAATGACTGTGAGGCAGTATATGTTGGCGAGACCAGAAAAGGAGTACGAGTGAGACTGGGACAACACATGGCAAATGTAAGAAATAAGAAGAAGGACAACGGAATAGCAGTGCATTGCATGGAGACACGACACACAATAGATTGGGAAAACACCAGGACACTTTTGAGCTCAAACTCAGCAAGAGATAAACATCTTAGGTGCCTAGAATCAGTAGCAATTAAACAACACGAATTGCATAAAAAAACACTCATGAACATTCAAGGGCCATCAAATCCTAACATGAGCCACCTGGTAAACGTTGAACTGGAAAGAGAATTGAGTAGGCGATGGGAAATGAGCGAGCAGGAGGCCGACGTGCAACAGCCCGAAAAATGTAGTAGGCCACGATTACCAGCGAGTTCGAAAACGGCATTTGTAAACAACGTTGAAGCAAGATGTGATCAGGGACTAAATCAACCTTAAAAGCCTGATGATGACAACAGTCAGTTGTCGAAAATTTGCTGGACGTAGGAGTAAGTGTCTAGTTTGTGGAAATGTGCGTGATTTTTTAGTGAATTGACTTTTTCGAAAAATATAAATATCTATAAACTAAATTTATATGTACATTAAAAAAAATATATACTGTCAGCAAAGAAAACCAATCAAATTAAATGACCACATTTAAAAAAAAATCCCATTTGCTGTTTCATAACTTCATTGTAATTTTTTTGTAAAGTGTCAAGTACATAAAAAATAAATAAACTCCACGTGGATAGTCCAGATTTATTTTTTAATTTCCATACTGAACTGTTGTAAGTTATGCAAGTTAAAACCAATGATTTATTTTTTCATTAATTCCAATATAGTAGGCCTAAATAAAACTTTGAAGGTTAATTTAATCTAATGAGGAAGTTAGAATTTGTACTAACTTTAATACAAAAGCTTAAAATTATTGACATTGGAAATATTTTCGTTTGAATGTTAATTCTAATTAAGGAAGAAAAGAAGCTATCCATGAATCATTTGCCGTTTATTCCAGCTACTCTCTTTAAAAAGCTGTCTGTATCGAGAAAGGGTTGTTGTCAAAAAAAAAGTATCAGTACAGAGAAAGTATTGGTATCGAGCTGAAAGAAACTGGTACTGCACACACTCCTGATTGTTATCGGAGGAAGATTCTGTTTATAAATTTGAAAATTTAAAAAAATCTGACATGAACAGAAGTCCAGCTGGCGTTTATCTATAACTGCTCCTACTCCGACCTCGCTTTTTCTTTTGTTATAGGGGTTTCTAATATCAAATCTGAGCAAGTCTGTTTTAGATGCAAGATTTTCGATCAAGATTTGTAGGAAAATGGATTTTTGTTGGCTTCTTTTTCTACTGAATTATATTACCAGATTCGATTTTATAGCGCTCGTGATTGTACGACTGACTGATGTATGTATTTCTTGTCAGAATTGCTTGCTGGGAAACTGCAGGGTTGGATAGAATTACGTCATGTAAACTTGCCAGTCAGTTGTCAAGTTATAATCTGTGTTTAATCCATATCCCGTGGTTCAGTGTGTCGGTATTTCACCAAATATGTTGCACTGTGATGGGCATGTACTAAAGAAAGTGACGTCATGTTTCAGGGGTACCAATAAAAAGTTTTCAGAACTTCAAAAACGTGTCCAGCGCAAAGCCCAAGTTGTTGATCTAATAAAAGAAGGGTCCGACAGTCTGAATCAAGACATCACATCAACACGAGATTGGCTTCACCAGAAGATAAGGTATCTGGATGACAGAAAACATCTTGGGTATCGATCGGCAGGTGTAGAAGCTAAAATTCAAGATGTCAACGTGAGTACTGTTTTTGTATTACAGTTTGTGTACGAACAAAAGTCACCAGAAAAACGCACACTTTCACAACAGAAGACACTCACACTGTCTAGCGAATTTTCGATAGTTTACTACTATCTTCCTCAGGCCTTAAAGTTAGTTTGGACTCTGTTTACATCCCTGTTGTTTTCACCGTTGTCGTCTGCTCGTTCGTTGCCATGCTCGAAACTTGGTGCGTTGCATAGCCTCCCCTAACTTTAAGGCCTGAGGAAGATAGTAGTAAACTATCGAAAATTCGCTAGACATTGTGAGTGTCTTCTGTTGTGAAAGTGTGCGTTTTTCTGGTGACTTTTGTTCGTTTATAATGGAGGTTCACAGTACGAAATCTAACGATCTTTTCGAAAAAGTTTGTGTACGTATGCAAGTTGTCTGTTAGCTACTGCTGTACTCTGCAGGCACTACTTGCAACATTTAAATAGTATTAAACTATATGGGACCACCAACGCTACAACAATTAGTAAAACTGAAATAATTGTATAAAAATAGTATGTGCCATGGTCAATAGATGTGAATCTGTAAGTAGAATAATACCATGGTAAGCACGTTTCGTATTAATTAAAAGATATCTTTATTGCGATGCTTGAGTAATGTTACGCTTCAGTAATGTTACAATAAAAAAAAGGTCTGGCACTGTCCTCTTTTTGTTCAGCAGAAATGTTAAAAAGTTCATACTAGCCGTACTTGGTAGCAGCTACACAAATAGGCAAGCAAAGTATAGCAAACGAAATATTTAAAAATATTTCATTTCCCATCACTCCATTAATTTAGCTAAATTAGCAGAGAAATTAGGATAGATTACAGAAGCAAACATGTAGATCTATTCGTATACTGCCTAAAACTGTCTCCAGAGTACCAAATGAAGAAAGTTTTATGTGCATATGATCCTCTTGCTGCGCCAATGCAATTTGTATATTGTGAGTGTTTTTAAATTGCTTTTTTGTTTCACAAGTCCTTTTGTTTTTATGTGTATTCTAGGCTGTGAAGAGGGAGATTGACAACAAGGCTGTTATTATTGAGACTATTGAACGCCAAGTTGAGTCAATTGTGGCTGATCTAGATGGATACGAGCGTGACCAACTGCTCCAGCCGCTCAAGTCACTTCAAGATGATTTCCAAAAATTAAAAGAGGCTGTCCGAAAGGCTTTGGACTTCTTAGCAATTGCACTTGCTGAACGGCAGAAGTTTGAGAGATCTTTGGAATCTGTCCGTCAGTGGTTGGGAGATAAATCTCAGTCCTTATCACGGAGAGAGAGCACACCACTGCAAGTGCCATTAGCTGAGAAGATCGTAGAAACATTCAAGGTTAGTGAACACTCTTATACAGTAGCCTAGTAAACTTTTGATGAAGCGGACTGTGGGAGTGCAACTTGATTACATGGTTGCAAATTGCATTTGACGGAAGCCAAGCTTTAGGTCGTGTCGGTATGGCTCAGCGGTAGGACCTTGGTCTTTGATTTCAAAGGTCCCGGGTTCGATTCCCCGCTGAGGCAGTCTGACATATAAGTCCAAAAGGCAACGTAAATAGGTTTGCATCCGTATTTATTAAGCTTTATTAACATCGTACCAAAAATTCGAGACTCATGCTGCCACCTAGCATAGCTTGAACAGATCAGATAGAGGCTAACATTAGTGTAAGGGAAGCTTGTTTTTTCTTTCAAAAATGTTGCCATAGGTTCATTAGTGAATGGTTCATTAGCATGGAATGCTCTACCTGAAGATGTCAGATGCGCGCCCTCTCTCAGTGTCTTTAAACGTCGCCTGTCCCTATGCAACACCACGGGATAGTTTGTGGTTTCCACAGTTTTTTTTTCTGTCCTTTTGGATTTTCGCCGTGCTTGGATTCTTATTTGTACTTTATACTTTATACTTTATACTTTATAATCATATTTCCAGTCGTTGGCACATTATATTGAGCAGGAATAACCAAGTTATCCTTGGGGATAGAAAGGGCAAGAAGAAGAGATAACACTGTATGATGAAGGACAAATCCTATTCAGTAGAGACTGTGGGGAAGGGGGGATCGTCTCGGTTATGTTGAACAAGGGTCTTAACATCGTAGTTAATAGAAATTGGAATTTACATGATACCAAAATTAAAATACAAAAACATTATTCCTTTAAAGTCTTTAGTGTTGCCTTCAATACAACACGTAATAATATGGATGTGTATTGTAAGAGCGTACAAACTTTTGATTACTTTTCTTTCTAAAACAGCGGTTCGACACTGATGTCAAGAGTTACAATGATTCGATTATTAGCGAATTGCGAAAGCAAGCACAAAATTTGGCAAAAGAATGCAATGACCAAGATAAAGAAGAACTGAAGGAAATCATCTTGGGTAAACTTTTTTAATTATTTCTAATATTACTTATTATCGTAAGAGTTCAAAAATAAATAACGCCAAGCTGTTTCTTTACGTTTGGTACTTGTAGGAGTGGAAAGCCAGTTCAATGAAATCAAACGGTCTCTGCAAGAATACTTACGATTATTGCAAGAGCAACTTCTAGCACGCCAATCATTCGAGGATGCACACAATAAGTGCAAACATTGGTTGCATCAAGCTGAAGTTGCCTTGAGTGGAGAGCTCCGCACTGCTGCCACCATTGATGTTGTCGAAGAGCAGTTGCAGAAATACTCGACACTTCTAGGTGAAGCTACATCAGTGTCAGGCGACATCATGTCAGTGACGCAGAAGGGGTTGGACCTCAAGCCGGAGGTGTCGGAGGCGGATCAACTCAGTTTACAAGGACAGCTGGACAATCTGAGAGACAAACATAACAGGTAGGTAACTATCGGTAACGTTTACCTAAATCCCATGATTTCAACAAGCTATCAAAATATTCTTGTAAGATGATGCGAACATACCGGAATTTAAGAAAGTTATGCATTGTTAAATAAATAAAGCTGCAGAGAATTCTCTACCTTTATTTTTTAAACTTCTTGTTACTGTTTTCGTTAGTACAGATCACGCACATTTTTAAAACAAAAAAATATATCTTTACAAGTGGTGGAGGCGACGCTCGCCCGCCGATTCAAATAGCAGATGATACAGCAGACAATCCAGCAGACGATTCAGTGACTTGAATTTTTTGTTATTGCTTGATGAAGGCAGTTGTGTGAGCCCCTTCATCTCCAGATTACTGACTGTCTAAAGTTTGCAGAAGATATTGGTGAAGATGTCTTTTTTTGTTTTGAAATTTTGCGTGACCTGTGTTAACGAAGATGATTCCCGAGTTTTAGATTGTTATTATTTGCACAAAAACAGACAGCCCGCCAAGTACTTTGCTAGTATTCGTGCAAGACATATGTTAAGTTACTTAGTAAATGATAAGCGTTCATGTTTAAATGTGATTAAAGTATTCATTTAAATATGTTTCAAGTAATTTCATATTTACTCACATCTTAATAGGCTTGCCTCAACCATTTCCGACCGTGTTGCAGCCTTGGAAAAGGCAGTCAACTCCCGCCATCATCAGGAGACAGAAATGCGTGACAGCATATCTGTGCTGACAGACCTGCAGTCCCAATTACGAATTCTGAATCGTCCAATTGGCCACAGTGTGAAAGAAGCCCAAGACTTGCTTGACGGCTACCAGGTACCGTACATAATTAAAGGATACTACAAGCTAATGCCTTGCGTAGTATCCAAAATTGTAAGCAAGAAAAGGTAATAAAACCAAGTAGCAGTTAGTTTAATCATGAATTCTGAGCAATGAAGACATCTTTTGTTTCACTCACTTTTGTTGTAGGTCAGTTTTTTTCCTAATTTCACATATGTAAAAGTATAATTTCTGCACCATTGCACAATAAATTTTTTTGCGTGGAATTTTAAGTTTTATCGCATAACGCTTTTAAAACTGTGTCCAAAAGGAACTTCCAGCTGTGTTCACGTTAAAGGTATCCTTTAATTTACGCTGTAGTTTCACTTGCAAGAACTAGGCTTTAAAAAAAAACAGACCAGAACGTATGAGCCAACTGCTTCCAGTTCAACATATTTTGTTGAAGGAATTGGTTTACTGCTGTACAATACTGGTATCAGTTTAATTTCAATCGTTCTACTATTACAGATGCTATACATGGCATACGAGACAGTATTGCGTAGAAGTAGTCATATTTTGAATTCTCCTCTAAATAAAAAAAAGATTGTGTGTATGAGAGATTAACCAATATTCGTGGGTATGTCCTTATTAAATTGACATCTGAAAACTCTTAATCATAAAAGTTAAAGCTGTATTCATATAAAACTTGAAATACGTTGTAATTTCTGCATCTGATTATGAATGGAAAGCCAGTGACCTCAGTTTGCATCCACTTATTTACGGACTAGCCAAAGTCCATGCTTGCACGGATGGTGTTGGCTACAGCATTAGCAACATTGCTACGTTTTGTCTCTCGTGTTTCACCAAACTAAGTTACTTCAATAATGCCATGTAAAGTTAATTGTTTGGTTTACAGGCGCGTGCGGGTGCCTTAAATTATTGCGAGTCAAAATTTTTTATCTTAATCTTGGTACACCCGCTAAAAATCACTTTTTCATCAAATTTTGACCGTTTTTGACATTCCAGTATACCATTTTAACCGGCTCGAAAAGAGGTTTCCAATGGTGCAAATCTGAAACCTCTAGCTCAAACCACTAAGAAGTAACTTAGCAAAAACTAAAATATTTTTAATACTAGATGACATAAATAACATATTAGTAGAATACTATACTTTTTTAGGTTGACTGCATACTCTTTCAGCTTTGAGCTAGGTAGATATCAAAAGAAATGTGATCAGTTAAATAAAATAAAAAATGAAATAAAATGCCTGGTTGCCTGGTGCTTCAATTTGCAACCTCGCCCGTAAACCAAACAATTTTTTTTTGCATGGCCTAACAGTTATGTGTATTCTTCATACTGCCTCGCTCCTGTGTAGCTGTTGCTGCGTGAAAAGCCGTAACTTGTGAGCGTAACTTGGAGGGTGATTCAGAGGGCACCCTCCAACAATTGTTGATTTTTATTTTTTAAACATTTCACCTGTGTTTCCAAAGGCCGCATTTCGGAACTAATTAGCTTATTCAATAAGCCTAATTGGGTCTCGTTATACTTGGGAAACTCAAATGACGCAAGTATTACATACACATGGCTAACAAATGGTGATTTTCGTTGACTTTGCTCACTTCTCATATTCCCTCAATCACTCGTTACTTTTTTTATTTTTGTAGTGGATCTTCGACAAGTTTCCCCCACTGGTGGGTGGGGCACCCCGTCCCTTCCCCCTAAATTGCCTCCCTTCCCACCCCCAGACCTTCTACTGTCTAGCAAGAGTGTTTAGTGATGTCTTTTTTAATTAAATTGTAAATTTGAATGAGAGGGGCTAATGTAACTTTTGGTTTTAGTGCATCCAGTTAAAAACTGAGCAAATATGACATTGTTTTTCATTTCCGTAATAATCTAGAAGCGCGCCAGTGCTTCGCCCATCAAGTTCAGATTGTTGGATTCATGGCATCTACGTCTGATTGTTGTTGTTCAATTGTCATTGTTCATTATCAGTGTTTGGGCGAAAGCTAGCTACTGCTTCTCTTACTCGAGACATTCAACAGGCATTTTCTGGTATTGAGTGCTAAATATTAATGAGACAGAAAGCTTTGGAATTGTAAAGATCGACGGGGTTTGCCGAGTAGGCAACAGAAAGTCCTGTTTCAGAGCTGTGCATAAAGGATTTCAATACGAAAAAGGTATCTCACATCATTGATTTCATGCTAATTACTTATTACTAGCCTAATTCCGCTCACATGAAATAATTCATGCGACAGATATTCTTGAAATTTGACATTCAGTTTACGTTTGACTTCAATAGGTGCCTTTTATGGTTTGACATTTGGGGATGTTTTAAATCCAAAGATTGTAATAATTTGTAATGCTATTTCGTGTACGTTGGGAACACGCCATCCATTTTCAAAATAATTGTCCTCCATAGCCGAGTAACAATGTACACTCGGGTAACTTATTGTTTCTATTTCACAATTAAATCGAAGTGATACATTGTAATTGTAACTTATCTAAAATAAATAAAGTATGTCATCGTCTACTAAACTGTTTATGGGGAAGAAAATCTGTGAAGGGTTACTGCTCCTTGAAAAAAAAAATCAGGAAAATAATCTAGTTAGACCTAAACTAAACCAAACTAATTTAATCGTTTTCAGTTGTTTTACATTCAAATGAATACAACGGCCACTTTATAGGAAATATAATTAATCGATGACCACTAACTATACCAAAGTTATGATTTTCTTCTGGCTGTTCAAGAAACAATTTACGATTGTATTTCACAATCAACACTTACACTAAACCAAAACTATAAAACGACCAAAAGGGGTGATAATTATACAAAAACCCTATAAGGGTAAAGAGACCCATCAAGTTTTTGCCATAGAAAGTAGTGATATCAGAGCCAAAATGGTTACCACCAAGTTTTTCGTCCCAACCCTGATCACTCAATCTTAATTGACACCGCGGTGTTGTCAATTAAGCTTGAATGATCACGGTTCGGACCACAAACTTGGTGGTAGCCATTTTGGCTCTGATATCACAACATTTTATGGCAAAAACTTAATGGGTCCCTTTACCTTTATGTGTTTTTTGTATGATATTAATTGTTTACCAGTGCATAAACTTCGTCTTGCAAATATTTCCTCCTTTATAGCTTTCCTGTATTGAGCATGAAATTGGTTGATTTTTGGTGGTCATTTCCGGAGTAACTTCCTCTTGTTGTTTCTGCAGCCCATATTAAGTTATCAGAATTTCTTACTTATGTCAGTATTTTTTATTTCCAGACCCTTTACTAAAATACATAAACCTTCAATTTATTACCATTCGGGTTTTCAGACACCATTTGCATTGTTTTTAACGTATTCCTCCATTAGTTTGTTGCGAGGTAGCGATCCCTCCAACTTCGCTCACCTCGCTGGGGCCGCTGTCCCTTGACATGGAATTCCCAGAGATGCTAGACTCGAGAGCTGGAGCTGGAGGCAGCGCAATGCCCGCGATAACGCGTTAGCCAGCCAAGTGTTTGTAACTGACTTAGAATGTGTATAATAAACCAAGCTGGTTTGAAAACAGAATGCCAACTGAGTTAATCTGTGGCCAGAAACCCCAATCTGTGGGTGAATCCTGAAAAGTTTGATACTAACAATATCATTTGGTGCTATCCCAAACAATAGCATTTATTGCGTTACCTTAAGTATTGTTGTGTCTCCTCATTTTTCAGTTTACATTGTTGTTATAGTAGTCTTCGCCGCTAAACAATGCTGGGGGCATAAAGGTTTTATAAATATAGATATTCCATTAAAGTATAACTGGAAAGAACTGAGCTGTGACCAACTTGTACTGTAGTAGACTGTTTATGACATTGTGTATGCTTACGTTATTATTTGTTACTTAATCATAGTCATTAGTCGAAATTAAATTTCATTATGATCTTTTTTTTGCATCGGTAGTCAGTTATACAGGTTTGAGTATAACCTATTCAATTTCACGTTTTGTCAACAGATTATTTTGGCCAAGTTACGAGAACTCCAAGATAAACTGGAGCAGCTGCAGAAACTAAGTTCAAACTCATCATCAGACTTAGAAGCTCTTCTCCGTTCGCTAAACGAGCACTTACAGCAAGTAGAAGCGCAAATTGCAAAACTGAAACAGATAATCTTGGTGCGTGAACATTTCCATGCTCTAATTGCTGAAATTCAGGCTACCATCAATAAATACACTGAAATAGTCGGAATCATTGAGCGGTCTGAAGCAACCGTTACTGATAAAATCAGGCGTTATCAGGAAGTATTGCAGAAGCTAACAGAATGTGATGCACAGTTGATGTCAGCCATGGATAAAGGGCAACAGATTGGAGCTGAGGGATCAGCTGTCGATCGCAATTTTATCATGGAACAGCTGCAAAGTTTGAAAATGCAACTGAACAACTTGAGGCGGACAGTTGAGAAGAAGAAATCGGAACACGAAGTTTTGGCGGCTGAGCTCAATAAGCTTCGTCAGGAACTGGAAGAGACCCTTGATCGCCTCCACGCTCAAGAAGGACAAGTCAAGTCTAGGCCATTGCTCACCCTAGATCCAGTGAGTGTGAACGAAGAGCTGAAGAAGCATAAGGTAAGGAAGTAGTGTGTTGCCTAGAGTTTAATGTGTTTTAAAATTCCGACCATTGTGCTACTCAAAAGTTAGAGCATAAACAGCCTTTAAGAATTGTTAACATTTTTACGTTTGTTCTTACCTCCTCCTCCACTCATAAAGTACAAATTAAAAATCAATCTGGGTGCCGTGGTGGCATACGACAGAATAATTGTTACAAGAACAAAAACAGCCTGCCTTATCACTATATGTTGGAAAGTGAAATTGGTTTTTATTGACAAACACTTACCTCCTGTGCGACTTATACCCACCTTGTACACTCCTATATACTTACTACTCACCTCCTACGAGACTTCTATGTGACTTAAAAGAGAAATGCAAATCCTATGAGACTTCTATGAGTTATGGGAATCCTGTGAGACTACCAGGACACTTCTTTGAGATACGACAATCCTATAAGAATTATTTAAGATATGAAGCTCCTGTTAGACTTCTGTAAGATATGAGAATCCTTTGATATTTGTAGGATATTTCATAAGACACGAGACTCTTATGAGACACGATACGTACGAGACTTCCGTGAGATATGAGATTCCTGTGAGACATGGGAATCCTGTGATCTATGAGAGTTTTTTGAGAATAAGAATTCCACAAGACTTTCATATTTCAGTTGATTGAGTAGGGAAGAGGTAAATTTGATTTTTCCGCTTAGAACACGGGCTGTTCTGTATTACATATTGGTAACACTAGAACATCAAAATGGCAAGTGTGTTTGCATAACTGTGTCAAAATATAATCATTGCTGTTATGTGTTTTCTTTTTTTATTTATGTAACATCCAGTCAACTCGACCTTTACCATAATGTTTATTGATGTTTAGGTGTTGTCTCAAGAAATCAACAGCCTACTTTCTAAGTTACAAGTGATTCGTGAGCGTCTTCAGCATGAGCATGAAGCAGACCTCCTTCCAGCTGTGATCCATGAACACTTAAGTGAAGCCAAGCTGCTTGCTTCAACGTTGCCTTCAGAACTGGATGAAGCCGAGCGTTATTTGAGGGACGCTCTTCAACTTCGCCAACAGTATCATGACTTGTATGAACGACTTGCAAGTTGGATTGAATTGGCGTTAACCAAGCTGCAGCCACCGCACGAAGGAGTAGACTTTGAGAACATTGTTCACGATTTGCAAGAACACAAGGTAGGTACAAACGCTCTCACAGCGACTTTGGAAGGATTAAAGTCTAAAAATGTTGTGTCGCTTACTTTGAAATTTGGAATCATCTTCGCAGCACGGTATATGCACAATTTCAAAATAAAACAGATGACTGACAGTCGAAAACTTGCAGAAATTGTCCTTTTTATTTTGAAATTGTGCGTATACTGTGAACTAGCATGTACTGTGCTGCGAAAATGATGAAAGTATTAATCTAACAGCAATATTTTGTCATCGTTATAAAAGTTCTATATTTTTTTATGCGGATGTCAGATTTTACAGCGTTAGAGGCTTCAGAATTAAACACTTTCCGTGCTTCATACTGTTTTGAATGTTTTCAGGTATTTTTCAAGGATATTCCTGCCCAGATTCAAAGACTGACACAGTTGCAAGAATTGGGTTCTAAAATCACCCCAAGTTTAACATACAATGAACAAGGAAGCTTGCATCAAGATCTGGCCCATAGAGAAAAGGTAAATGTCAGCTGCACCTATTTACTTAGTGAGACCTGCTTGTAAATTTGTTGCACAACACTGAATCCATGGTTGTTCTTCCGCTCTTCTAAAACTATTCGGCTCACTTTCTAGTTTGCTTATCCACTGTGAATTAGTTTTAAATTCCTTATTTACGTCTTTTCTTATAGCAACTGAATAATGTGGTTTCGTCGTCAACCAAGCGCCAGTCAACTTTAGAACAGGATGCACAGGCATGGGGAGAGTACCAGCGTTCCTTGGACAAAGCAACTCTCGTATTGGAAGGGTGTGATTTTGGAATGAAGACTTTGGACACCCTTGCAGCGGTGGCTGCTTGCTTGCAAAGGATGGCTGACCACAATCGTCAGATTCAGGTAAGTGTGATCTGCTGTTCTTGACTCACTTTTAAGTATTAAGTTACATAGGGATCGACCGAATCTACTTTTACCAAATCCAGATCGGATCCGGGTAATTTACAAGATTTTGCAAATTGGATTTGGATCCTAAAACCGAATCCAAAATAAAACCTTTGTTGATTGTTTCAGCCCTTCGCATTTTATGTAAACTAAATTTTCATTGTAGCTGAATAAAGTAGTAGATTGAGTCAAGTTTAAAGACTTGAGTACACATTTTCACAACTTGTTCACTGGTTTTTACCTCAAAACTTTGGATAGTTTATGCTAGCCATTTGAAATTAGCTCCATTGGAAAGCTGATGAAAAAACGCTTCGAATGGTGTATTGGAATGTTGAAATCTGCCAAAAATTAGCACAGTTATTAAAAAATCATCTAGACATTAAAAATTTGGCCGAATCAAATCTGAATCCTAAAGATCAAGCTTCAAATCGGGTTCGGATTTGGTCTAAATTAAATTTAAAGCAAAGACCAAAAATTGAGGCGAAAAATATGTAACATAGAATAGCTTTTCTCCAGGTATACGTACAAGTTCCCAAATTCTACTTACTTAGAAGCTGAAAAGTTTGTTATCTACCGTAAATCGCATATTAAACGCCCTGTTAATGCTAACGCCCAGTCCCCTAAAATGCTTGAAAATCAAAAATCATGATGTACTCTTGTTGACGCCCACCCCTTAAAAATCATTGATTTTCTGTGACAAAATTAACTAAAATCTTCTTACTTTTTAATGAACGCAACGTTTCATCCCCGTAAATATTGGTTTTTCTGTGGGAAAATTAACTAAAAGTTTCATACATTTAACAAAATCAACTTTTAATCCAACGCGATTCACGGGAGCGTTTGTAATCACACAGGCGGCAATATTAGGCCCAGCGATTAGTCATTTACGAGCGTGATCTGGATTCAGTATAGCAAAAACACAATGCCTTTATTCTCATTTATTCACAAATTCAGTTTATTAGATCGTCCTCTTTCCAACATCTAACATAATTCAAAGTTCAAACTAATTTATAATCATCACCAACCTTCAAAACGACAACGTGATTCACAATCGGGAAGCACATTTTGTGGCGACGCAAATTTCCAAAAACATGATCCGTATGACGCCTGAGATCTGAATGACCATGTAAAAAAAGTTGTTTGCTGGCCGGGTGAACCGGCGGACACCTAAGATCCGGACTGACTTTGTAAAAAAAAAAGTTATTTGCTACCCGGCCAAAAAAGGATCCGGCTGATGCCTGAGATCTGGAATGACCGTGTAAAAAAAGTTATTTGCTTCCCGGTAGCGAAATTCATTATGGCGTTGTCATTTTGAAGGTTGGTGATGATTATAAATTAATTTTAACTTTGAATTATGTTCGATATTGGAAGGAGGACAATATAACAAACTAAATTTGTGAATAAATGAGAAAAAGGCATTGTGTTTTTGCTAGACTGAAACCAGACTCACATCGATCGCATAGGTCCTGCTAATCTTGTTCTCGATGTTTATCTGCTCATGTTACCGATCGTTTGTATTGTTAGAAATTAGTTTTAAGCTGCGAATTATGTTGAATTTTGGAGGAGAGACCATACAATAAACTAAATTTGTGAATAAATAAGAAAAACATTGTGTTAATGCTAGATTGAATCCAGATTACGTACACGAATGATTGTATTATCGCTGCCTTTTCCGTGATAGAAAACCCCTTTCCTGGACAGAAGTTAGTTTAGAAAATAGATAATACTTGTTTTTAACGCACACCCTTCAATTTCAGACAAATTAATTTTACAAACCCATGGGTGTCTAATACATGATCTACAGTACTTAATTTAAGTATATAACAATCTTTTCAGCTTCTAAGTAAGTAGAATTTGGCAACTTGCAGGTATACCTACAGAAAATCTATTTTATTACCGTAAATCGTGGATTAAACGTCCATGGGCTTATGCAGTTGATTAGGCAAAAATAGAGGGGTGGGCTTTAAATCAAGCATTATCAATTTCTAACCTTTCTGGACATCTATTACAGAAAATTCGTAGCTTTTGAATGATCTCTGAAAGACCAATTTTTATATCCTTTTAATTACTGTGAAGAAGGGAGGAGGCTTAGGTGAGAGATGCCTTGTGCAGGTGCTAGGAGCTGAAGGAAAAGTCCACTATTATTACAGGGAGGGAGAAGGGACCAGTAAACTTAGCAAGCAGTACTATTTTTATTCATATCATAAAACTTTTAGGTAATCTTTCGTAGAAAAACGACAATTTGAGGGGTGGGCTTTAACTTCACTATTTCATGTTTTTGGCTTTACAGCATTTTAGGGGGTGGCCTTTAGCTTCAACTGGGCTTTTAATACACGATTTATGGTAACAAACAAAAACGGAACGTTAAGTGTTTAGTGTAATCTATTTTATGTTAAATCTTTTTCGCCTTAATTTTTGGTCTTTGCTTTAATTAATTAGTACACAAGGCAAGGAACAAACTAATCATAACATTCGTTGTACAGTACATAGATTACAAATTATGTTATTTACTGAGTCACCGTATTATAGACTGATTGCAGAATTGCTTGCTTATTGTAACTCAACTTGGATAGAGTATTTTAATGCCTATTGTTTTGATGAGAAAACACTTATTTGAACTGTCTAATTGCAAGCTTGTCTTTTTTCCCCTTTCCGAGCATTTATCTAGGAATTACAGTGGGCATTCAAAACAGTGGGTAATCAAACAGTGGGTACAGGGGGTAATCAAAAAAGCATTATCTTTTATTGCACTGTGTGTTGTTTTGTTAGTAACAAAGAAATTACAGTAGCACAGGCTACAAAATGCAAAATAAATACCTTGTGGGAAGGTTTTAATTGTGTGCTCGTTTTATTTGCAGAAACATCAAGATGTTATTGACGATTTCCGAGAGAAGTCGAGGGGATTGGAACGTCGTGCCGACTACGAAAATTGCTCATTGATCAAATCACAAGTAGAGAATGTTTGTCAGCGTTGGCGTGATATTTGCCACCAAGTCGAGAACCAACAAGTAGCTCTGCAAGAAGTACACGAACGGTGGGACAAATTTGTTCAGTTGGCATCTCAACTGAACACTGCCATCACCACAAAGGAACAACAGCTCCAGGCACTTAGCCAGAAGACTCTAACAAAAGCTCAGTTAGATGTGTTCAGTGAACAACTAAAGGTAGTCTATTCCTTACAATTTGAAGATCTCTGAGAAACCTGCTTTAACAGCAAATAATGGGGAAAAAAATAATAAATATCTCTTCACATTTTGATTATTCGTTCAATGCATTATCTACCTATTCTCTAGAAAGAAACGTTGTGAGTTTAATTCGGTTATAATTTTCTGCATCTTTGGGGTACTTGTCGTTTCAAAAACACATAGGGCTGAGTGGGGGCAGCTAATACAGTATGTCGTAAGAAGCTGGCTGTAGGGGGATGATACAATAGGAAGATGAACAGCTACGGTAATTCCTGTACATTAAAAGTAAAGATGGAGTTTGACCTTTTGCACTTACTCGTGAGAACTGTGTTATTATTTACACTTTCTCCCATTTACTGATACCTAAACTTGAGTCCGCAATTTATTATTCGGTTTATTTGTCTTTTCAGGCATTAGAGGCAGAAACATTGGAACTCCAGAATGTCCTGTCCAATGTCCATCTTCTGTCTTCAGGTGTACTTGTCTCAAGTGTGTTATCCGACACAGCAAGAAAGGCAATCAAGGATGAAACCAACAACCTCAGTGCTAGATACGCTCAGTAAGTTATTTTTTATTTTTAGTTTTGGGTTATGCTGATCAAGTTGGGAAAAAAAAGTCAGAAGATCTTATCACATCCTGCACTTTGAAGGTCAGAGCTGAGAGGCGCTACAACATTCCACAGAAATAGTTTAACACGTAGAATTAGTACAATTTTTAATATGCATTTAGCAACTGGATGAAATAACATCTTTTTGGTACGCGACTAGCTTTGCAGTCTTCAGTAGGACGCAATATTATACCTCATTCTTCGGCTGCCAGTCCAAAAGAACACCAGTAGGTAGGATGATAGACTTGCAATCGCTGTACTGTTTCTTTGTTGTATCCGTTTTACAATTTCTCTCTCGTTGTTTGGCTTAAGTAAAATTCAGAATAAGAATTCACAGATTAGTGTAGGACAAAAGCTTGTCGAACAATTAGGATTTACCAATGCCCATGTAGAGAGCAGCCATACTCACCATCTTGCGAGCCTTACACCGTCTTCTAGAATGAGGCAAACAGCAAGCAGGGTTTTAGGACTACCTCTCCTGAAAGTCCAAAGAAATAAATCGAAATGACTCCTCCATCTTTGATGGCTTGAATTCCTCATCATCTTACATCATTTACTTAGGTTAAGACAAATGCACATTTGAAAGTGACAGAACTTTTATAAAATGCTGATAGCATCGTCTGATATTGGGATATTATGATCCGGAGGTCTGGTGATGCTACATGTGCTATGTGCTATTATTTAAAGGCTCTCCAACGTAAGTCTTAGTAAGAACCAAGCGTGGTGAAACATCCAGGTGGACAAATAAAATGGTGAAAGCCAGTCATCAACCCATGGTCATACGCAGAGAGATGCGACATTTAAAAAACCAAGGCACATCAAAACCTCTTAAACAGCCATCCAACATCGCGTGACAAACAACGTACTGGGTCCTGCAAACCTACCCATCAGAAGAGTCCGGCGCTTCCTCTAGTCGATGTCGACAAGTCTGCTCAGGAGCTTGAAGACACAGATCAAGGTTCAGTCATCTATGAACAAGCGTTTCCAACTCAAGAGAGTCAAGCCGATCACCATACTCGGAATGGCGCAAATTCTAAAACGTCCTCATAAACCGTTTTTTCACCCTCCTCCTCCGTCCTGACACTCCTTACGTCTGCTGACAGATAAGGAGACTAGACAAGTGTACAATACTACAACAAATATGCAGCTACCATACGTGTGGTAAGTGTCCTCTTTAAAAGACCAAGGGCCAGATTTTCTGAAAGTCACGCCAGCAGCACACTGATTTGCCTACTTTCCATTTGCAGATACAAAGCTAGCTTCCCAGGCCAGCAGCTAATACGCAGTATGTGGCATTTCGCAATATTAAGTGTCGTATTGACTTCCTTAGTCAGTGCCACCGTCCTGGCCAAAGTACACTGAAGCACTTTGCAGTCCTCAATGCCATAAATTGTTCTGCCCAACTTACTGTCATTAGCAAATGCTAAAACACGGGAAGTAGTGACCGCACAACAACAGAAGGGGGAGGGGGGGGGGGGAACTGACTTGAGGGATGCCACTCGTGACATTCTTTCACTAAGATGCTGGGCAGTGACTACAACCCTCTGCTTGTGATCCTTCAAGAGCCACAGCCAACAAGAGCTGCATTTACTCCAAGATCACTTAGCCTTCTCATTGAATGCAGTCGGGGAACCTTATCAAACAATTAGAAATCTAAATATATGAACTCAACAACATGGACGCCACTACCAACAGCCTCCATCCAGTCTTCCTGGGCCAACAGCAAGTTACTCAAGCGCAGGCGGCTCACGTACGAAGCCCTGTTGCACATCATGTGAAACATTCACCTTCTTCAGCGTCTCTTCCAGAAGTCCGTGCAGAATACACTTTAAAACCCTTTAGTTACCACCCTTGTGGCTGGTTGTAACATTAACCAATTGCCAGTCACATGGGGCAATCCCCGTAAGAATTGTCCGTGTGAAGAGGTAAGGGGCTTGGCAAGTTCATAACATGGTACACAGGGGATGTAAGAATAATTTTATTTGTTACTAGGCAACTGTATTTCATATAAAGTTGTGTTGTTATGAAGGATGTCACATGGGTTGTGTGGTAAAGACTGCACTTCACAAAGCACATAGATGAGGAAGGGTCTTCACATGTTATGGATCATGACCTGCTTGTCTTTTCTTTATCGTTTAACTAGTGACAAACCATAGTACCATGATAAATTTTTCAAATTTAGGTGCAAACCAAGGAAAAAAGAAAACAGATATACATTTTTCCTAGTTTCAAGTTGATAATGTTAAGGGCTGGTTTGTAACATAACTATTTCAAAACCAATACTCTAGTATAAAACAAAAATTTGTTTCTCACACACACATTAAACTAAAGTGTCCTTTTTAATGAGCTTTTGTGAACCAAATAGAAAGATTACATTTTGGAGCGAATAGGACTCACTGCAGATGACAAATAGGAATGGAACAACAGTAACAAACTATTATAATGGTAAGTTCGTAAACTCTTGAATATAGCAATAACAATCGGACTGCAAAAATCGTTCTATAGGGTTATACTAGGGATAGGCGATAATGAAATTTCCACTACGCGATTATTGTAGCACCTTGATATGCGATATTTGCGATTATTGCGATATTTCTCAACATGTAGCCCAAGCTGTTTTAATTTGATCAGTTGGTCATAACAGCACTACTCCTTCAGTAAGCCTACTAACTAACTAACTTGGTTAGGCCTAGTACTACTACTTCTAGGCCTAAATATACGTACATAATAGTCCTAGTTAATGTAGTGTTAATACAAAATTGTTGACAAATATTATTCTTATTTATTCAAAATAATTAAGCACTTTCAAATATTTTAAGTTTTTGAATTGCCACATAAGCCACGCTCGCAGATAAGCCACACTCAGAAAAATACCTTACATAAAAAAAAGTGTGCGCAATCCTAACATATTCTGCTTAATTAGGTGACCTGTTACGATGTGAAAATATTGATATTAATTAATCAACAGGCAATCACTTTGTGCCGTTAGTTCTGTTAAAATTAGCAGTGAGCTGCAATTTTTCGTATCCGTTTAGAGGCCCTGTTTGTTTAGAAATGTAAGTTAAATGATTTATTAGATATAACTTCAGAACGGGTACAGCTGGAGATTTGTGGTTTGCACCATTGGAAAGCTGGCGAAAAAACGATTAAAATTGTGTATTTGAACGTCAAAATCGGTCAATATTTAGCGAAATTACGACAATGTTGCGCTCCGATGTGAACCAGACAAAATGAGCTCGAAACTACGATGATCGCGGAACATGAAAAGCATTGTGATATCACTATCGCATGTGGTGTATATCGCGTTAATATCGAAATATCGCATTATCGCCCATCCCTAGCTTATACCAAGCCTTCATCTTCAAGCAATGTCAAAGATGGTTGCCAATCAACTGCGGAGTCGGCTTTAAACAAAACTCCAGAGCAGGGTAGAAGAATATATAGGTAGTGCCACTCTTTCTCTAACAACGGTAATATTTGGACGAAATTAGTACCTCCTTTCAGCTATTTACCACCAGAGAGCACTGTCGTCAAGTAACGAGAGGCGCAATGTATCATGGTGATCAAAACTATTTAGCGTCACTAAAACAAATTCATCACGATAAGAATACAAAATTACTTGCTTAAAATATATTATAATTCAGATTAGGACATTAAAATAATTTTAAGAAATATCAGAACTGGCTAATCAAATTGTATTTTTTAAATCCACCATTCAATTTTAATACGGGTCATAACACGTTTTCAAAAAAGCATCACTACCTACTAATCTACCCTGCTCCAGAATTTGCCAGAATTTTGCAACTAGGGTTCCTACACATCCTTGACAACCTGGAAAAATCTTAATAATAAATGAATTCCTGTCATGCATTTTACATTTTCCTTCCCGTGGCGCACAGTTCGTAAGGCCATTTAAAAAAAGAAAGTTGTTTCTTGGGCGGAAAAAAAAAATTTTTCCATGCGGGTGGGCGGTTTTTTTTTTTTACATTTTTTTTTTAGCCACACCAACAACAATTATAATTGCTGAAGTTAGGAGTAATAATAGATAGTAGTAATAATAAGAGTAATAATGATATACTCTGATCCCTATTGTTGGTGTGGTACTCGTGATGTTTTTTTTTTTTTTTGTCCGGTGTCTCGTAATCGTATTTTGTTGCAAGCGCTGCGGTAAATAACAATGAAAATGAAAAAAAAAAGGTCCGTGCGGCGGCTTTTAGGCGGTGCGGCTGATGCCTGAGAAACAACTTTTTTTTTTAAAATGGCGTAATGGAGTTTTTGACACACCGTAACAAACAAAAACAGTTCCGTGTATATTTTCAACAAGCCGTTGCTTGTTATTTTCAAACATCAACACTTTTAAGAAGCACTGGTAGTATGGATTCTACAGTAGCATTACTTCCGGTTTGTGTATCTGTGCTGCATATGCTACTTGCTGGATTGCTGCATCATGTGGCTTCTCCTGGCCAAGGTAAGTTTGTTGGGACCATCTGGACCATTGATCTACAGGCGCCTCAAACAAGATTAAATGTATTTTGGCGGTGTTTGTCTTGTGAGATGAGTTATTTTTTATATGTTGGGCTCCGTGAAAATAGCTTAAATGTTTTCCAGTTTGGTTTTTCGAAGTGGAAAATTCGAAACCGTCCTCAAATTTTCGACAAACCATAAAATATAAATCCTCATTTGTTTTCAGGTACAAAATTCTAGGATTGTGGAACTTCGCTCACTACATCTTATTGCTCGAAATTTGAACACTGCCGCGGTTTTGAAAACAGTGGCTTATGTAGCATCCGATATTTATTAAGCGTGAAGACTGCATCCCACTTTCATGTTAGCTAGTTCGTTAGATCATGATGCACTATATGCTGAATGTTAGGGTGTGATGGAGGCTGCAGGTACAGGAGCTTGTTCGTGCTTGTTTAGTGCTGAATGGCAAGAGAATCCAACGCTCTAAGGTGTTTATCATTCGCTGTGTTTGATGCCAGTAACATAGTCGATTCCTTCAGTGATATAGGGTGTTGAGTTTCTACGTGGTGGAATGTGATGCTGTTTCGTGGTACTTCATTTGTTGTATCGTCAATGCGCTCTTTTATGTGAGCCTTCACACCTCTTGTCTCTCCTATATAAACAGCACCACCTCCACTACATGGTGCTTTATACACTCATTCACTAGTATCTGCCAGTCCTTGTAACTCCTCTCCCAAGCCATGTACCTTGCTGCACCCAGTCTGTATAGACCAAGTCGGTTGAATTCCCACCACACTTGATTCCTTCGATACTTCCTCTTCCTTGCTTTTTGTGCCATATGGGTGCATCCTTGCATCTGGAAGGTCAGGCTGTCTAAATACTACTTCTGATTCCCTCTCGGCATTGCCTTCCTCCATCACTTTTAGCTCATTGGTTTTGTCGTGATGATGTGAGATTTCAAATTAGTCGAGTTTTGCAGGAAGTTGTCAAGCTGTCTGAGTGCTATCTGAAAAGGTTCACTCTCATTCCTCAAAGTCACTCTAGGATAGTGAGAGACGTCAGTGGATATGGTTCAACAGTCCCCTCCTTCCGCCTGCTGCTAATTCCGATCGCTTTCTTTATCACAATGCTCCTGGTGGGTATCCCAGTCTAGTAAAATCTTTCCATGGCCCTCTGGAAGTTTGTACTTGCTGTCCCGAGGTTGCTAGACAGGCTCCTCAATCTGACAAATTCATTCATCGCATGGTAAGGTGCTGGGGTGCCCAGCATTGTAGGTGATTCCTCCCTCTGTGATCGTAGGTTTCTGATACGGCTGAAATGAATACCTCCTCCTAATATTCTCGTCAGCCAACCATCCAGGAATGGGAGACATCCTTCCTTTTCCTTCTCCAGCGTGAACGAACCATCAGCGTGCCACTGGTTTAGGTCGTGGCGAAGCGCTTGTTTGTCTTCTTTCTTTTGCACGGATCATACATCGCTGACAAACCTTCGCCAGAGTTTATGTGCCAGCCTGGACCTCGTCACAAACATAATACGATGTTGTAATACTACTTCAGCTACCAGTGGCATGCAAGAGTACACGATTGGGGCTCCTTTTGTTTTCCAAATTATGTGATCCTGAAACTGCACATATATCGTGGGCAGGACAACTTTCGACAACTCACGATCTTTTTCCCATTCGACCCTCTCACTTTTCAGGTATCTTATCAAAATTATCAAATATGTCCAGGGGATGGGACAGGCTTGGGAACAGCTTAACAGTGTCAAAAGATGTCAACACCTTGTCATCATTAAGTCTGTCCTGCACCTCCTCTTACAACTCTTGGGAATGTTTTAGCTGGTGATTGCCAAATACGTACCTCTTCAACATGTATCTCGGCGACCAGCCAATCCAATTTTTGCACTAGTCCTTCTTTGGTGGAAGCAGGATCCTATAGAAAACAACTAGGAGCGTGTGTGGCTGGTCTATGTTAGGAGTGCTTAATTTAGTATGATGTGCTAACGCCAGAAGGAGCAACAATACTGCACCTGCGCCAAGTTGTCTAAAATCGAAACTGAAACTTAGCACGCGAAGCAGACGTGTGCTACGAAAGCAACGCTCTCTTTGATTGTTGGCTAGAGCAACTTATGAATAACTGATTGTCTGTTTGTTTAGTTTTTTTATTATTACTTTGGTATTGTTTCCATGTTAAACACTTATTGTTTACAAACAAAGGACCGAAAATTAGCCTTGAGAACGTGACGCACACCTCTAATCATCTCATGCAGGTGGCGACCTCTGCTAACAAATTTGTACACCACTGTAGCCGCTCCTGACTTAACACTGTAGTGGAAGTTACCAAGACACACTCCTAGTTGTTTTCTATAGACTCCTGGTGGAAGTGATCAATCGCAGTGCATTCCCTCTCTGTGATTCTTCACTTAATCAAACAGTTGAGGGAGAGTTTAGGGCAGTTTTGGTTTTAGATAAACATCCTCCTTCTAGTTAAGTGGCTTTCTCTTTAGAGACATTCCAGGCCGTACACGATAAAGCCAGACTGAGAAGGAGGTTGGTGAGCTAAAACCAAAACTGC
>JAHWFP010178740.1:51228-61622 GCA_023313725.1 Lithobius niger | reverse complement strand
CCTGCCCGCCATATATGTGCAGTTCCAGGATCTACCTATCTTGCTAAACGAAAGGAGCCCCAATGGGGTGGTACTACTCGCCAGTGGAAGCTTAAATGGTGTTACAACACCTTAATATATTTGTAGCGAGGCCTAGGCCAGCACATAAGCTCTGGAGAAGGTTTGTCTATGATGTGTGCTCTGTGCGAAAGAAGGAAGATACATAGGTGCCGCTCCACAACCTAAACCAGTGGCACTGTGGTGTTTCGTTCATGCTGGAGGAGGAAAAGGATGGATGTCTCCCATTCTTGGATGTTTTGCTATCAGAAAACCAGATGGAGGTATTTATTTTAAGGCGTAGCAGAAGCCTACGACCACAGGAAGAGGAATCGTGTAAGATTCTGACACCCAACCCACTAGCTCCTTGCCATTGTGCGGAATGACTTTGTCAGATTGGAGAGCCTGTAAGCAACCTCGACCAAGGACACACCTCGTAAGGCCAAGGAAAGATATATTGGACTGGGATACCCACCAGGAGCATTGAACTCTATGATCAAGAAAGCGATCGAAAATTAACAGCAGGAGGAAGAAGGGGAGTGTTGAACCAGAGCCACCAACTTCTCACAATATCCTAGAGTACTTTTGACTTACCTCCGAGGCATGAGAGTGACCCTCGTCAGACAGTACTCAGACAGCATATATTTGACACCTTCCTGCGAAACTCGACTAGTTTGAAATCTCACATCATCAGGAAAGATCGGAGCAAAACCAATGAGTCCAAAGTGATGGAGGAAGGCAATGGCGAGAGGGAGTCGGAAGTAGCATTCAGGGAGGCTGACCTTTCAGAAGCAAGGAAGCACCCATATAACACAAGGAGAAAGTACTGAGGAAAGCGTTTAGTTGACTTTGAACAGACTCAGCCTACACAGACTGGGAACGGAAGGGTACGTGCCTCGGGAAAGGAGGATATTGGAGGACTGGTGGAGCATTCCACTACATTGAAACTCAACACCCAATATCATGAAAGGAATCGACTATGGTACTGCCATCAAACACGGGGAACGATAGACACTTTAGAGTGTTGGATTCTCTTGCCATTCAGCACCAAACATACACGAACATCCCACTCATAAACCTGCATCCTTCATCACACCCAAACATTCAGTATATAGTGCATCATGATATAACGAACCAGCTTGCACAAAAGTTGGATGCAGCCCCCAAGTCTTATAAATATCGGAGGCTACATAAGGCCAATACAAAAAGAAAACTTGGTTCTCAGGCCCTCCCGCACCAATTTTTTGACGGGAAATAAAAAGAAACAACGCGGCAAAAATAGCAGTTACAGAACAAAAATAGCCCTTAGTGAGAAATTGAAATAACAAAATTACCATTCTTGTCATTAAATAATTGTGTGGACACGTGGTAAGAGGCATTACGAGGCTGTGTTCTTTATTTTACCCAAACTAAAAAAATAATTCCCCAAAACGTACTAAACGATAGGGTTGAAAAATTAAAAAATTAAAAATTAAATTCTGTCCGCCCGCACGGATTTCTTGAGAAAAATGCCCGAGAACCAACTTTCTTTTTTTAAGTGGCCTAAGCCGCTGTTTTTAAAACCGCGGCAGCTTTCAAATGCCAAACAATTCGGTGTAGTGAGTGAAGTTCCACAATCCTAGAATTTTGTGCCTGACGAAGACAAACGAACGTCTATTTATGGTTTGTCGAAATTTGAAGAAACCTGTTTCGAGTTTCTCCACTTTGAAAAATTAGCGTTATTTGTGTGAAGGTGATTCTCTTAAAACACAATTAATTCCATAGACATGTATAAAAACAAAGCAACAATCGACAAAAATAGTGATAAAATTTTTATATTTTAAGAACCAATTTTGAAAAAGACCTAAGTAATGGCAAAACCAGACAGTAGGGCAACTGCAACCTCCTTCCTGCGAATGCTGGCTTGAAAGTGATGAAAGAGCGTTTGCTTCTGCTATTTATGTGACGTGTGCCCTGGGTGGGGAGTGGGTGGGAGGTGAATCATAAACTCCAAGATTGTGTAATGTTGGGATATATTATCTTATTGCGTTATTTATTGCCATAATGTGGTTTGTACTAGCGGATATTGTGTAAGGTCGCATAGCAGGAGTCGAAATATTCGGATGCACAGGGGCAAATTGTATTCCAAAATCGCACTTTGCACTCCAGAAGCAACTCTTGGAGTGCAAAATTGCACGCCGAAGTTGAATTTTTCATAACTTTTGAACCGCACAAGCTACAGACTTGCGGTTTGCGGCATTTTAAACAGCTTGGAGTTAAGATTTCCAGTGACACCATTCCCTCCAAAGAAGTTAAACTCCATTTTTTACTACATTTGGTTAAACTATGGGTATAGATTTTTCAGTTGAATAGTGACATTAAGTCAGTTTTAATCAAAGTGTAGGAAAACAGTACACATTATTGTGACGCTGAATGTTCAAATTTTCAATGGCTATGAAATAGGAGACCATAGTGTTGGTTTACATTTGGGTTTTGCCCTCCAAAAACATTTTTTGCACCCCAGTAACATATTTTGGAGTGCAAATTTACACCTGGATCAAAATTTTGAAATTCGACCCCTGGCATAGGGTTTGTATATTAAGCCTTGCTCGGTATTGTTTTTCTTGATTAAAATCTTTGTGTTTTTAAGGTCTAGGAGTGCCCTGTATTTATCTTGTGCTGGACGAGTGAGTTGGTTTTGTCATAATTTTTTAAGTTGGATTTGTGAAATGAAATGTATTTAGGGCCATCACTAACGCAAAGCCCCCTTGAAATGATGCCTGCCATTTGGAACCCGTTGTTAATGAGCCCCTCTGATGGATAGCATATCGCGTTTTCATGTATGCTCCAGAGCCTTGATAAGGGTCAGAAGTGTGAGGTCTAGCAGTTTCGCAATAGGACTTGTCAATAATGAAAATTACTCACAGTCAAAACGCAGCACCAAAAGTGTCTAAGTATTTAGCAAAGACTTGCAGATTTTCAGCAACCGTTCCTAGTTGTCTTATTCAGGCTACAGCCAAAGAGAACTGCTCCCTTCACTCTTCCATATTCAGAAAAGGAAAGACTTGAACAATTTTGGTGCCGTGTTTTGACTGGGAGTCATTTTGATTATGAACATCAACCAAAGTATTTGTGCTGAGCCATCGGTCTTTCATTTGACTTGTTAATGCAATACCTCATTAACTGTCACTGGAGGTAGGGTTTGCCATCGTCATTTTTAAAAAAAAGATGTAAGGATGGCTCTAGTCATCTGTTCGGGGTAATTTGCATGTCCAAGGGAAGAGGAAAAAATAAGCGTGGCAACTGGCAAAGCTGTGCCAAGAAACGGAGCTGCTCTGCATTCATGCTGTACATACATGACGCTTATCCGTCTTCATGGACCTGAGAAGAAGGTTCATTTCAGCCGGGCTAAACTCATCAGGATGAATGTCGTCTTCTGTTACATAAGCCACATCTGTAGCCAGCAACGGAGTCGTTAGATTGCCATCAAACACTTTAAGTGGCATTAGCTAACACACTGACTTCGTTAATGATCGAAGTTCACACTTCCTAACAAAGGTCTGTTTGCCTTTCTCGTGTAACGGGTTAATCGTAAAAATCACGAACGAATCCCTGCACCCAAACACAACATGTCTGCACTGCTGTCCATGCCACACAATTTGCTCTAGGCACTCATACCTGGGCCCATTCCACTGTTGCAGCACAACACAAACGGGCGTGCCTCCAAGCAGCTAACCGGGCAGAAGGGGATAAGGACTTGTAATCTGTAGCGTGCGCCGCACGGATACAGAGGATGTATAGAATGAAAGGGGTGCAACCAAAACCGCTCGCATAGAACAATTCTGTACCTGGATTGAGCATCATTAAATTTTTCGCTCATGTGCTATGATGATCGCTGGAACTGATAACTGATAACTAATCTTACGTTCGAAGTCATTCACCCAGAACGAGCTGAGAAGTTTTTAGACTTTGCTATCCCATTCTAACATTCAGTAACGGCCGGTGATTTTACCTCAAGCTTTGAAACTAGGCTAAAAAGATTCTCATATCACTCTGGACAAGTAGTGCTACAAATAATGACTTAATGAATGTGAAATAAGTTATCAGTAAAGACGTTCAGTGCGAGGGCCAGTGATTGTCACAGCGTGTGAATGAACAATTTAATAATAACGCGTAATTCACGCCCGAAATACTTTCTAAGAAAGCGGTTTTGGTTGCATTCTTTTATTCTATCCATGCGGTGTGTGCTACAGATTAAAAGTCCCAGTGGCGTGAACAAGCAGGGGAGGATACGATGGCTGAATTGCGGAAAACTGTTTTATCGACTTTTATCGACGTAACAGAACTTAATCAACTTTTAACGACTTAGAAAAAAAAAATCGACCAATTCGATTATTATCGAACACTCTGGCAGCACTGACTGAGGATGCCCTGTTCCATTATCGTATTTCTACAGTGATATGTGCTACAAGAGAGAATGATGAGGGCAAGGCAGCAAGAGCAGTCCCACATGGATGGGATATACTCGGCGCCCCGAATATGTCGGAGCGATGCAAATGGACCAGCGTAATAACTTGCTTTGAAACAGATTCACCAGCTAATGAGGAATGGCTCCTTAATCAGGCATGAAAGCCTTTTTCGTTGCAGCTGATTTCCTCGTTTTTCCTTCCTCGTTTTAGTTGGTTCCACGTTTTTTTTAGCTTTGCAAACCTACAAATGCATGAAAGACCCTAAAAGGTCTGGAAATTCTGTTGCTTTTCTCCTATTTCCTCGTTTTCAACCAAGAGTGACTTTCATCCCTGTATAATGTACTGCATTCATTGTGAATACAGTTTAAACTATGTAGACAATTACCGCTAATCTTTCACAACGAAGATGCCTTCAATATCTTGCGAAATTTCAATGGCAAACTGCCATCTTCCTCAGGCACTTTGACAAAGATTCAGCCTCTTTACACCTACATCATCTGCTACCTATTTGTAACTGCTGCTCCTCGCAGCCTCCCGTATTTCGTGGGCAGCGCACTCACTAGCTCATCAAGCTTCCACTGTCGGCCAAGCTGTTGTTTCAGGTCCCTCCCAATGATGTTTTCAACTCTGGGAAATTCAGGCCCATGAATGTACCTCCAATTTCATGCAATCGTATGGCTATTGGTTCTAAACATCTCAGATGCCTGTCCTTCTTAGAATTCGAAGTCAGTGGCGTCTCAGCTTTCTCCCATCCAATCCGATGTGTTGCCCCATTCTTGTCCTGTCTCCTTTCCTTGTCTGTCCTATATAAACGACATCGCAGTCTCCGCATGGTATCTTGTAGACGCCTTCACGAACATTCTTCACTCCTCCCATCATTTCTTCGTCCTTCAGTTTTTGTGTCTTCTTCAGCATTCTTCCTTTATTTTCCCTCTTCAAAGGAAGGACGAGGGAAAGTGAAGGAAGAATGCTGAAGAAGGCACAAAAACTGAAGGATGAAGAAATGATGGGAGGAGTGAAGAATGTTCGTGAAGGCATCTACAAGATACCATGCAGGGACTGCGATATCGTATATACAGGATAGACAAGGAGAAGAATCAAGACAAGAATGGGGCAACACATGGCCAATGTAAGAAACGGGAAGGAAGACAACGGCATCACAGTTCACTGCATGGAGTCAAAGCATAGTATTGGATGGGAGAAAGCTGAGACGCCACTGTCTTCGAATTCTAAGAATGACAGGCATCTGAGATGTTTAGAATCAATAGCCATACGAATGCATGAAATTGGAGGTGCATCATTGATGAACATTCAAGGGCCTGCATTTTCCCGAGTTGAAAACATCATTGGGAGGGACCTGAAACAACAGCTTGGCTGACAGTGATGACCTAGTGAGCGTGCTGCCCACGAAATACGGGAGGCTGCGAGGATCGGCAGTTACAAGATGGCAGTTTGCCATTGAAAATTCGCAAGACATTAAAGGTGTCTTCGTTGTGAAAGATTAGCGGTAATTTTCTACATAATTCTCGGAATTGTGACACAAAGTTGATGAACTTTGATCTCAACCACATGACGGTAACAATTATTAAGATCTAAAACCGGCACTTTCGCTCAGCCTTACCATTCTTAACCGCGCTTTACTGTGAATGGCCGATTTTTTTTTTTTTTTTAGTTTAAAGGCTTTGTCTGCCATCTGCATCGTAAGTAGCCAATGGATGAGTGGCGAGCAGAGTTTCATTACGAAGTAGAGATGTCTGGCAGTGATAGGTGGTGTTTCAGAGTAAACCGTGGCAAGTCCTGGCAGTTGTTTTTTCTTCCGTCGGTTTCTCAGATTAGAACATCTTGCATTCTTACAAGGTCAATCTCTGAAGCAGACAGTTTCCTTTGCTTACTATTGCACGTTTCGATGGGGCTTCCACCAGACAAATAAATTCTTTGAATGGGAACTGCTTAGGGAACTGAAAGCAATTGCGAGACCATAGCAGGATCAAAAAAAAATTAAGCTAGCCAGGCTAAACACTAGTAGAACTGACAGACTTGCATTTTTGTTGCCTTAGCTTTCGGTTTGGCGCTATATTTCAACTGACTTAACTTACTTAAAGTACTTACTAGTAGTTACTAGTAGTTACTAGTAGTACTAGTTTCTAGTAGTTACTTAAAGTACGTAAAATTATCAGTCCTTTGTGATCTTGTGTTGTAAACAGCAATTATAAAAAGCAGCCTTTTTTGGACCTCGGCAGTTGAATCCGCAGCCCTTCCACAGCGAATCATAGGGGACTGGATATGCTTCGATGTTCAGCAGAACAGTGTAGTCTCAAGGATTTCTCCAGGTTCCCAGGCAACGAGTTGTATGTGGGCATGGGTGTAGTGCTGCTGATGAAGTGTGGTGGTTGGGGCTCACCTTCCCATCTTACCTGTCATCTTACAAACATGTGAAAGAGAATAGTGGATGATGGCATCTACTTCGGAACCTGGAAAGATGGTTATATCATTCTGAATATTAGCTGAAACACATCCATTAGTGCATCAGAAATGTACTCAACCACTTCTGATGGAAGCTGTAGGCTGCAGGGCCCCATCTTCCAAATTCCCAATGAGGATGAAGACTCACTACTGATCTTCAATTTCAAAATGTCAAACATCTTTGGCACAAACACATGTTCATACGCCATGTTAGTAGGGCGGCTAGAGAGTTGAATTGTTCATTTTCTGTGAAAAGCGCATGAAATTTGGTGTGGATGCTCATGAAGGGTAACTGGAAAAAAAATAGCTATGATCAGGGCCAGATTAAGGCAAGTACTTTAGGGACATTTGTCCCTGGCCCCTGGCCCTGCTGAAAACGTTTTCAGCTAAACAAAATTTCTCTCATAATGTTTGACAAGCAAAACTAAAAAAAAAAAAAAATGGCCAAAATAGTAAGAAAATATTGAGCAGTAAAATTCTAAAAGGTAAGATGAGAAGTAACTGACAATTAAAATTTAAAAAACAACAACAATTCTTCCCCTTCCCACAATTTTTTTCCATTTACCCCTAGATAAGGAGCTGTTTAATAGAAGAGTACTGTGGGGATGGGAAGGGAGGCCCCTCATAAATTGTGTTTTGGGCCCCGAGTAACCTTAATCCAACCCTGGCTATGATAGCAAGATCAAACCCCTTCCCCTCCCCGAGAACCGTCAACAAGTCGAAAGCATAATGTGAAGCTAAAACGTTCAGCACACAATTCTGGACAGGAAACGTGATATACAACTTTTGCGTAAAAGATGTATATTGTCCTTGAACCCCAAAATTGAATTTAAAGTATATCACCTTTAATTTGCGCGAACGCTCCTTTTTTCAATTAGTTGTTATTGTGATTTTCGTGTTCAAAGTGCTGTTGCGAGCCGTCTAATAGCCCGAAATAAACATGCTTAGGATTTTCTGAAAGGTTGGGATCTATTCTTTCTATCAATGCAAACCGAAATTGTTTAGCTTAGATAGGGACCGTCCTACACTCGTTTAAAGGTTAAGAGATAATGGTGTAGTGGCGAAAGCATATCATGATTTTCGAATTCAAAGTGCTCTTGTGAGCTCTCTGATATCCCGAAATGGACATGCTTAGGATTTTCTGAAAGGTGGGGATATATTCTTTCCATCAGGCCTAACCGAAATTGTTTTATTTAGATAGGGACCATCCTTCACCCATTTAAAGGTGAACAGGCTATGGAATTGTGGCAAAAGCGTATTATGATTTTCAAATTTAAAGTGCTCTTGTGAGCTCTGATATCCCGAAATGGACATGCTTAGGATTTTATGAAAGGTGGGGAGGATTCATTCTTTCCATTATCCTAACCGAAAATGTTTAGCTTAGATAGATAATGTCCTACAGCCATTTGAAGGTGTAGCTGTAATTGGTGTAGCGGCAAAGTGCCATTTATATGGAGCTTCATATTTATATTTGTATTGAAACTAAGCAATTTCAGTTAGGATTCATGGAAAGAATAGATCCCCCACCATTCAGAAAATCCTGAGCACGTCCATTTTCGGCTATTAGAGAACTCACAAGAGCACTTTGAATTCGAAAATCACGACATACTTTCGCCGATACACCATTATCATTTCACCTTTAAATGGGCATACGACGGTTCCTATTTAAGTTAAACACTGTCGGTGTGGATTGATGGAAAAAATAGAACCCCACCTTTCAGCAAATCTTAAGCATGTCCATTTAGGGCTACTAGAGGGTTCGTAAGAGCACTTTAAATTCGAAAATTAATATACGCTTTCGCTACTATGCCATTACCTGTTCACATTTAAATGGGCGTAGGATGGTCCCTATATAAGTTGAACAATTTCGGATGGGATTGATGAAAAGAATAGAGCCCCACTTTTTAGAAAATCCTAAGCATGTCTATTTCGAGTCATTAGAGGACTTACGCAACAGCACTTCGAATACGAAAATCACTATAACAACCAATTGGAAAAAAAAGAGCATTCACGCGATTTAAGGGTGATTATTTTTTTAATGATTTGGGGGTTCAAGGGTTGCTTTTACGTAATAGATTTATATCACCTTTCCTGTTCAGAATTGTATGGTGAACGGTTTTGCTTCACATGCTTTTGATTTGTTGACAGTTAAGGAGTTACAGCCCCCCCCCCAAAAAAAACGTTTTGGATGGGTAAATCACCCCCTTCCCCTCAGGGGGGGGGGGGGTTTGAGCTTGCTGTCATAGCTATTTTCTCCAGTTACCCTTCATGTGCACCCTTACCAAATTTCATGCTTTTCACTGAAAGTGAACAATTCCATTAATTTTGGGCCCCAAGCCGCTCTACTGTGTTCACACACATTGTCAAAGAATAGTTTCTAGATATTCAAGCATTTTCAAATAGTTACATTATCATCGGTTCGTGAGTCTTTACATCTGAAGGAGTTCACAGCGTCAAGCTCAGTGGAGGATGATTACCTGCACATGTCATTGAAGACCGTTGTTTTTCATCTTTGCTGACGAATCACTTATCATTTCCAGAGGCTCCCAGCCCCCCTTTAAATTGACGTAAACATCAGTTTGTTCACGATGTAGCTAGTTCAATGTTAGTCCATCTGCATCAAAAACCATTCTAGATTCACTCAAACTTAGATGATTCGGAGAAAACTATAAAAGTCTCACCTTCCACTGGCTGCTTTGTTAAGGTGTATGGAGATCAAATTGGATCTAATGCAGTTCGGGTGGCACCTCTAAGGACAGGATTGGCAAGATGTCTTTGGAATCACAATACCACAGTCATCCAGAAACCTTAAAAACACCATCCGACTTACTACTTTTCTTTTCTCCCTCTTTTATTCTCCTGGTTGTGTTGAGTAAGGTTCACATAGGTGAAGATTTTTTTTTTATATTTAAACTAGCCTGGCTGTAATTAAGCAGAAGACACTTTACGCTGGCACTCTTTTCTTTGGAAGCTTTAAATCATTTGACCAAGTTTCCAGTTGTTGGCTTCAACAAATGGTAGCAGCCATTCGAAGGGCGGCGTATTTTCAAGAGCATTTGATGCAGACATTGGTTAAGAAAAATCCTTAGACCAACCAACAGTTTTTTTTTTCTTATTTTCTGCAACACTCATTGAAAGCTTTGCACTTACTTAGCTACTGGTAGTTATTCGAATAGGTCGGCTAAATAAATGTGCTTGTTTTGGGGAAAAGTCAATGAAAAAGCTTGAAGTACTTATTGGTTGGTCATGTGTGAACCCCGGTTGAGTTGGCAGTAGGTGCCGTGAAACGGCTCAGTTTTGAATCTTACAGGGCAGTTTAAAAACAAAAAGAAACGAAGCAAAGGGAGGGGAAGACTTCAGTATTAGATTAGGAGATTTCTGGTTATGGCAGAGGCCATGAGAATTAACACATTGACCAGAATAGGTCCAAGCTGCTGAAGTTTGAAT
>JAHWFP010178740.1:14427-44469 GCA_023313725.1 Lithobius niger | reverse complement strand
TAACTCAGACGAAGCATCTTCCACAAGCATTTCTGGGTTTATTTCACGTTTCCAAACATTACTTACAGAACTACTGTCGGCGGACGGGAGATCGCGCACCATGTGCTGCCTCCTGATATTGCCTCAGTCTCCGCAGGAAGCACCCTATCTAAGGACAGCAATCCCAGCGAGGAGGGCGACACGGGAGGGAGCACTGCCTCGCGATATAATACCATACATAACTGCAGGCATAAATGCGCAGTTGTATTTGACACCTGACCATAGTAGTAAAAAAAAAAAAGCACAGGTCGTGATTGTGTAAGTAAATAATCGTCATTACAATGTATTCAATGGGAATGAAACGAGACCGCCTTTTGGTGCCATATGCACATCAATACGTACATGACGCTTAACCATCTAAGATGCTCTTCTCAGTCACAACCTACAGTTTCAAACATAAACCAAGTAAACAAGCAATGGCTACAAACTGTGTTTATTTGTTGTCCTTTACATTTTGCCATATCCTAATTGATCGCACTTTTATTGTTGGTACAAGAAGTGGGATGCTGCCCGTCATATTTGGTAGTTGTCACTCTAAACTCAGTACTGAGAAGGCTTGAATACCATCTGGGCTTGTCTGGAGCTTTTTTAAGCATGTGTCTCTGGTGGAGCCGTAATTACTTGGGAATGTGTTCTTAAAACACGTAAATAAAAACAGTTATTTACGGTAACAGTGCAAAATCCATTAAAAAAGATGATGTTGTGGTGTCTTAGAAATTAGAGTGTGTAGTTTTCGTTTTCCATTAGGCTAATCAGCGTCGTAAGCAAATGGATTAGGGTTCTGTGAAAGGTTGAAGGGTCTTCTTTCTACTTATGTGTCTTAGTACTTTCTTAGTGGGAATCGTCCTGTATCCATTCAAGCCCTACTAATGATGTCATGACTCAATACGGTGAAATTTTCCAGCCTAAATGACGCTCCTATGAGCTCTCTAACTTTACTTGGGTAAATATAGGCTTCTATAAAATGCCGAGATATGTTCTTTCCAATTACACTAAGGTGAATTATTTAAGTAGGTACTTTCTTATTCCTGTTTAAAGATCAGCAGGTCTCTCGTTAACATAGTAGATATAATTAGTTTCCGTGAACGATAAGGTTTAGGTCTTTCGAACAAGAATAATAAAACGCTTACCTTAAATAGGCACCACCCTACACTCATGTAAATATAAGTTAGTGATGTCACAGGATGACAAACTAATTTCAAAGCTGACAGCCAAGGAAAAACATGAGCAAGTCTCCATTTTGGGGGTTTTCAAGTTGCCTATATTTATGCACTATCCATTCGTAATAACTCGATGTAGAGATGCCACAAATAAATTCTTTAAAGAGTTCTGCTTTTGCCGCAATGTACACCGTAAGTAGCTTGTCTCAAGAGTATGGTAGTTTTCAATTTCTGTGTACTTCTGTTAAGGTACTAATTAATAAAGGTTTTGCTGTTAAGGTTTTGCTGTAAGAGAAGAGAGGATTGTGTGCTTGCAACAATGTTAATAAGAATTATTTGCCTTAAGGATCGTACTCCCATATAAAAATGAACTCCTTATATCGCTGCACATTGTCGGATTGGCCACCCGGGAATCCGGGGAAGCCCCTACAACAGGAGGCCCTTGTTTAAAAAAAAAAAAACAGTTTTGAAAAATGTGAAATAAATTTGTATAAAAATTGCATCTAAGTTGCAGGAAAACGTTTTCATTCTGATTTCTGTAAATACGCTAGCTGGCAGGGCTCTGCCCCGGACTCCTAGCCCCCCCCCCCCCCCCCCCCACTACAGTAGGTCAAATTTTTACAAATTCGAGATGAACTGGTATGAAAATTGTATCTCTGTGTTGCAGGAGTATTGTTAAAATTCAATGCCCCGGCACCCTTCTTCCCCCCCCCAACACACGCACCACAGAAGCCCCTTGTTTGAATTTGAAAATTTTGATGAATTCCTATGAAAATTGCTTCTCTAAGCTGCAGGACAACTTTTCAAATTAAGGTAGATTTCTTACAAATATGTTAGTTTAAATTACGGCTCTTCCCCGGCCCGGCCCCCCCCCCCCCCCACCTCCATTGTGCTGCAGTCATTCCCGGGGAGGCCTGACCCCTCCTAATCAGGCCCTGTCGCTGCAATATAAATATAAAATGGTTCTTAATTTAAATGGGTGTACATTTGAATAGGCTTATTATATTATGGTCAAGATGGTTATACGTTTTTATCTCTCCACCCCTCCATAAATCTAATAAAAAATTATTTACAGGGGCCACACGCCCATTTTAAAAGAGGAACTGGTGATTACAGTTGTCCTGACTTCAGTGTACCCCTCCGCTCTCTGTAATTAATTTAGCCTACATGAACCGAGTTTTGCTTAAACGTGATAGGGAGGGATGCATTGTTGCCAGTAAGTCTAATACAGAGTGCCCTATTAAAAAAAAACATTTAATAAAATCCTATGTAAAAACTACTAATATACGACTTTTCCAATAACAAGCCTGTAGGTCAATGATTTTTATTAAAAAGTTTTTTGTTTTTTTTTACGCGTGTGTGATGTTATCTGCACGCGTTGCATCACTCTGCCTGACGGCAATACAGAGCAACACAAAAAAGAGTTATGTCTCCGATTCGCGCCGTGGGATGCTATATTTATTTAAGAATAATTTTGGGTGCTTTAATGTTTATGGTTCACTGATGAAGCGCACGTTGACCTTAGTGGATACATTGGGCTGAACAAAACCCGAAAATAATCTACAAATCACCACTTCATCCCCAGTCGACTGTTTGGTGTGCCATGTCTTCGCAAAGTATTATTGGTCTGTTCCTCATCTACGGATAGGTGCCAGAGTGAAAATTAATGGATATGGAGAAGATATGATTCCCTATGAAAATAATGCTTCATGCAACATGGTACAACACCTTACACCGCCAACAATGCATTTGACCGTTTGTTTCAGTTCAAAAAACACAATCTAAGGTGACACTATTCGTTACTGACAATGTTACAAAGTTGTTCATGTTTGGCCACCACACTAGCCAGATTAAAACCTATATGACTTCTATCACTGGGCCTTGAATGGTAAAGTTTTCCAACAATGGGTCACATCATTGGCATAGTATTTGATGAAGGTGTTTGCACAGGAGTGTATTCACATTATAAGCTTGAATGAAGTGGATACATTATGTGTAAAAAGGGTTGTGCAAAATTTCATATTTCGTCTTCAGTGTGTTATTATTGAGTTGTGTGTAGGATACATTGAACATAATGAAGGACTGATAAAAACTAATAATTTAAATGATTGGCTACAGGCTTGCTGTTGTAAAAAATATGATAGTTCTAGAGTTGATTTTTTAAATCGTTCAAGTGGGACACCCTATTAATTACTTTGCCTACCATGTGTAAGGGTACTTTCTACGCCAGATTCAAGGTGCAGCTATGATTTCAACCAGGTGCAAAACAGACTCATTTAAAGTGGTACTTTCACCGACTGAAAGTCTGCAGAATCTGGCAGAATTTAGCGCTATCGAGTACCATCTAGCACTTGCTTGCATGAAGTGAAGGAATGTACAGCCCCATTTCTTTTAACGAAACAGACAAGCCACATCCTCCTTAATTATTGTGTGAAAAATTTTGTATATCCTCGTACTCCTGGGAGCAAACTGAGAAGGTTAACAATATCACTGCCGCTAGTTGGCGTCACAGTATTTTCGTACAATTTTCAATCGTATTTTCTCCATATTCGCTCAATTTCACAAAGAAGACGCTCATACTGTTTTGCTAATTTTCAACAGTACCCCTACTGTCTTCACCAGGCCCTCCAAAGTTCATATTAGGTCTCTAGTCACATCCTTGCTTGTTGTCAGTTGCCTGGATTTGCCTGGATTCAAATTCAAATCCAGGCAACTGACAACAAGCAAGGATGTAACCAGAGACCTAATATGAAGTTTGGAGGGCCTGATGAAGACAGTAGGGGTACTGTTGAAAATTAGCAAGACGGTATGAGCGTCTTCTTTGTGAAATTGATCGAATATGAAGGAAATAAGCCATTTGACTGTTAATGCTGAGTTTAACAGTAGTTCTATTACCAAAGATTTTCAGTCTGAAGTAAATAATTTGTATTAACCTGTTAAAAAGAACACACCCATCACCTGTCACTTACACCAGATTACATCCATTAAAGAAGATTTCTTAATAACTTTCCATAGGGGGGCCTTACTTTTTCAATAAACTGCTTCTTTTAAGTAAAGTAAGTTAAGCTTTAAAATAGGCAATCGGCTTAACTACATATCTGTCTACATCGTCCCACTTCGGATTGTATTGCTATGAACATGAATGAAATATTCTTACTGCAAACGTGTGTCAAACTATGCAGCTTCAATTGAACTTTCCTCCCACCCAATATAAATGATAGGGAGCTGACAAAAGAGCACTGTAGTGAATTCAAGTAAAAATTAGGTATCAATAAGCTTGCCTACTGTGACCATCCAGATTGGATTATTCAAGGTCGCTGCATATGAGCTGTAGCTGGGCACTGAAAGTAACAATTTGATTGTTATTTTTTGGGGCAATTTGCGCAATGGAAGAATAAATACCTTGTTGAATAAACTAATAATATGTTAAAGGGATGTACCCTTTATATGGGTATCAATTTTCCTTAGGGCCTATTAATTTACATAAAGTGCATTGAAGGCTTTAGTTCCCACCCATGGTTTGTTCGCTAGCTTGAAATGCTGAAAGATAGTCTGGACTTTCATAAGGCCTTTTTCCAGCCACTTTCCATAGTCACTCTTTCAGCCCATGCAATGCATGTAAACTGGAATTACTGAGCCTGGAAAATGGAACTACTAAAATTATTAAAAGCTGGAAATGGCATGCAGCAGAATATACGAACTCTATCTTTCCCTTGCTTTTATTAAGTCATTTTAAAATATGGTGACTACTGTAAGATATCCCAGGCTGAATTTGGTTCGCACACTTATTCGTTGAACATGCATTCCTTCACTCAATGGACCACAAAATTATGCAAGAGTACCTTGAGGTTTATGCTCCAATATTGGGACTCCGTACCATTGAGCAAATTCAGCCTTACTTGCATTGGTTGGTCGGCCAGGAGGCATGACCCTTCAAAGAAAAGCAATCACAACAAAATGTTTGTGACCATAAACACTCTCTTACCAAGTATAATGGCTGTGTAGCATTATTCAAATTGAAAATGGTAAGCCATAAAAAAAAATGCTACGCCTTAATACTTCTTAACAGCTGTATTGAAAACGTGGACTTTGATTTGGGAATAAAGACTTCCTTTTTAGTACGTGTTGATATTGTGTTTTCTCACGCTTCAGCAATCAATTTTGTTTCGCTAAAATCAATGGCCCAACCAAGTACGTTCTGTATCTTTCAAGAAGATAGAAAAACCGTTATAATAGTTATGAGGAGTTCAGATGCCTGATAAAAATAACATTTACAATATAATAACGGTTGTTTGTACGTGCATACGTCTGAAACCGTGTGAGTTAAACATAAAGATTAGGCCTCGTTGGGGGGGGGGGGGTGAATGCTCTAAAAAAAAAATAATTTTCCTAAATCTCCCTTGTTCAAACATTTTTTTTTAAAGTAGAATGTCACTCACCTTTCATTTTACGAATTCAGTAATTAGTGAGGTGCAGTTTTAGACTGCGTAATTTTCTTAACGAGGAATCGGCTAGTAATAACTAGTAAATTGTACTCTGTTGTGCAGACAGTGACGTTTGAAGGACAAGGACTCGAATTCGAATTGCTGACTTATTAGCTAGAGAGATAACTGTCCGAGTTTAAGGCAGCCAAGCAGCTGATTAGCTGATCAAAGGCTTGAGGTAAACTGAAGGCATCCTGATTTTTCAGAAAGATGGCACATGTACCTTATCAAGGCAACTTTCACCTTTTTAAGCTGGTGTGCTCGGCATTGGCAATGCTGAAGGCTACAAGACTAAACATTGGATTAGATATTTAGTACTTTGATGGCATTTTGTGATCCTGTTATGTCACTGGTAAACTTGCAACATAAAATAAAGAATTGCCTCGGGACAGTAAACTCGCTGCTCCTAAAAAAGACATTGGTCCTACTGTTCAGTTTTATTTTTTACGCAGATTCCGCCATTCAAGCTGTGCTGTTTATGCTGTACAACCTAAAGTTAATTCAAAGAAGATAAACTTTTGCTAATGCAGGAAGTACTTCCAGGAAATATGATAGTTGTACTCGACCATTCACTCGTTTTTATTGTTATTGGATGAGTAATTGCTACAATTTATCATATTGACGGGAAGGTTAAATTCACAGTACTAACTGGCAACTGTGTCAAAGGATACGGATTAACATACAGTCTTTATCTTGCTATAATTGTTTTGTTTATCTTGAAAATTCCTAGTTTGCCTTCAGATTGTGATATGGTACAAAGCCGTACATACCGGCACAGTCTGTAGAAATAGGTTGTTAAATTAATTAAGTATTATGCTTAAACCGAGGTGTGGTTGATATGAATATGTTTACGCGTGTATCAATATCACATTTGCCATCTTTGTTCTTAGATTGGAATTTTTACGGTTAGGGCTCCCAACAGAGATTGTTTTTTTAAAAGCTGCTGCATCTCTGACTCTCGACTGTTGAGAATCATTTTCTGGGATTGTGTTTCAGTTATTCCTTCTTCATGTTTTGAGTGTGGTGGCATGTTGGCTACCACGATGTAGCCAGCCGAGCCATACCTTAGGAGGAATTTGCTTGAAGCTATTGTTTTTCAGCATATTCAAGCACCTTGTGTAGCTAAACTGGACAGAAGTTCTCATTTTAAATCCTCATATTAACCCTACAGAGCCAATCTCTACGTTTATATGACCCCTTCAAAAGGATGCGCATCGTTTCCTGTCGCTCCCGTTGTTCTTGTAAACCACATTTCAAAGTTCTCATTTTAAATCCTTAAATTAACCTTACAGAGCCAATTCCTGCGATTGTGTATCCATTTCACAGTACTTCAGAAGGATGCGCATCATGTCCTGTCGCCTCCGTTGGTCGTGTAAACCCAATTTCGAAGATCTCATTTTAAATCCTCAAATTAACCCTACAGAGTCAATCCGCACGTTTATATGACCAATATGCAGTGCTTCGGAGGGAGGCGCATCTTTTTCTGTCGCCTCCTTTGGTCTTGTAAACCCGAATTCGTAGCACTGTCTCCGATCTGTTGCCACCGGGTGAAAGTGATTTTGTTCGGTGGTTTGAGATTTGAATGCAATTTGTCTTTACCCATGCAAAGAGATGGTACATGGCCAGACACGCTTATGGCCGCCATGTAATTTGTCTAGATGCCACTCGTTTGGCAAATAAGTCTGAAAATAATTGTGAATGACTGCTGAACACAAAGACTTGGATATGTTGAGTTACAGCCTTTTTAAGTGACCCAATTTTTTGTATGCATGTTTAAAGGGAGAACAGGTAGAAGGATTCAATGCAGACTACCGTAAATTGCATTCCTTTGCCAAATTGTCATGGGATCGCTTTCTCGCATCTTGTAAACATACGTAGGATTTAAAGCATACCAGTAAACGTAGTGACAATTACAGGGAAGCACATTTGGAGGCAGTGTTCCATATAAATATAACTGAAAGTAATCTACTAATTATTGTTGGTTGGCAGAAGACAGAACTAAATCTACCACTTACCTGTCTGTTAAACTGTTTGACACAAACAGTGAGTTTGTGGGACATAGCCAAGGATTCTTTCTCATTTGTTGTACCAAATTTGTAAGGCGTTAAAGGTTCAGACTAATAGCAAGAAAAGTAAATGAATATGCTGTAAATCATCTTAATCTTTACCCGTGTGTCCCCATCTCCCTCATTTATTGCAGTTGTTCTTGCTAGAAATTGTTTACATTTTTCTGTCGGTGAATTTCCTGTGGTAAGGCCCACCAAGTTCAAATGATCTTTGAATCAAAATAAGTTATTTTATTAAGACTTGCATTTGTAATTTACTTTTGACCTTCAGCTCGTTTTGGTTGAAGGCCAGTTTGAACCCATGTGGCCTTAGCACAGGATTGGTGTGAAGTGTATACAAACAAGGATTTCTTTAACAATTTCCCCAGCAGTTTTCTGACACAATTGGCTGTATATTCATATAAATGATGTGTGGTTTGTACAAACCTATAAAAGCATTGAAAGATATTTTCCATTTAAAATTTCAAACATTCTATCTAAATTTTGATGGGCTACGGTGCAACTTTCCTGGTGGGGAGAGTGTGAGGGATGATGGAATATGCTCATCTTTAACTTGCAGACGCTTTTAGCTACACATTAAGTAGAGTGCGTAAATGGCATGCGATAGGTTCACTGCCCTAAAAACTACAGTTCAACTGAAAAATAGCTAAGGTTTAAAACGACTGTGAATTCAACAACAAAGTCTGAGTATGGTTTTATAAGTAAGTTGTCTCACAAGTGTTTCTTACAGGAGTGTAATATCCCAGTTGACATCGCCATAAATAAACTTTAGTTATTTTTTTCCTTATAAGAAGATGATCAAAACAATAGGTTCTGCGCCGTCTCTTTGCAATTTTTTTTTCCTCGTAAAAGCAATCAAAAACAATAGGTTGTATGCTGTCTCTTGGCAGAATTTTTTTTGCAGCTGTATACAAAAATGAACCTCGTGTAGCCCCAGTCTATTTTAAACAGAAATACTTGGATTGTGGCCAAGTGATCTTGCCGCCTCAATATATCTCCCCTAGTTCTTAACAGCTTTTTTTTTGCCATAGGCTGTGCGAAGCGATTCAACAAAAGTTGCGCTGGATACAGGAAGAGCTCACTAACATCGACAATCTTGAGGCTGAGGTAATTGGTCTGAAGATTGCACTTGAAAACATGCAGAGCGATATTGAACGCCTGGATGTGTACGATCCTGATGAGGAGACAGTTGAGCGGACACTGCAGGTAAATAAACATTTATCTTACTTTTATTTGGAGTATTTTGCTTGTTCGTAAAAGAATTGTTTGATGTTCAAAATATTGCCCCTGTGAGTCACCAACAATTACGCATCACGAAAAGAGTTCCAGTTTCTTCTAAACCAAAGCATAAAAACTGTAGCGTTAGTCCTAGTTTCAATGGGAACATCGGTATTTAGTGATATTACCCCTCTTGGATCCAAGACCAAATTTCTGCCGTTGCATATTTTATGGACCACCATATAATTGGCAAAAACACTTTCAATACAAATGTACTAGTCAGCAGCGTGGTAGGTGGGCGCTAAGTGCAAAGGCAGGTGTTCACACAAATTTAAGAGTGTCCGAAATTAAATGTTTCATGTGTGTGCTTCCCATGTCTGCCTGGCTTTATGCGACCCTAGTTCTAGGTCATTCCGTTTTGATCAGCCATTTTCAGGGTCTAGGTCAACTGCCATATCATCATAGTCTCGGAGCTCTGCTCTTGTAAGAAAATGTCAATCACAATCGACCATCTGCAAGAAATAGCTTTTGCAGCTAGACAAAATTTTGGTGTTTGGCAACTCTTGCATAGTGTTAGTTGTGGTAATGCAAAGACTTACAGTATGGATTTGAACATCAATGCAACAGGCTACACCCAACTTGGCAATGGCTGTTGTTTTTTTTTAAGTTCACCAGTTTATTTTAAAAGATTTTAGTTTAGTAGCTTACCTCTTGTACATACTGTTTTCTTGAGCCTTAATCGTCCAAAGCAAACTAATGTTCGTGTAGATGAGCAGCTCAATTTTGAAATTAAACATTTTTGAAAGTCTAGAAAAGAGAGGGCAAACCCAAAGATTAAAACCGGTAAACCTCCCTTCATGATAAGGGCAGAAAGATTACCCAGACTAGATCCCATATTTGTGGCAGGGGATTAGTAATCTCTCACTTTGCCAGAGTCCCCTTCCAGTTCAGCTGACCTCCAATCAGCTTCCCTCCCACCGACAGGCTGAGCACTCTAATCCCGTAGCTACCATGACCGAACCATCAAACTTTCTCCCCAGAGTTTGTTTAGTACAAGCTTTGTAGATGAAGATGCCAGACTGGTTCAGTAACAAAAGCCAAATTCGAAGAAGAACTTTATTTTACGATGTATTGTCCTTGGCCCAAGTTGTGGAGTTCTTTGCATAGTCAGTGATAAACACAACTAAAACTTGTGTTTGTTTGTGTTAGCTATTGCAGAGTGCATTTCACCTTGCCCCTCCCACCCCCTAACAAGCCTGTGCGTGCTTGAATAACTTGTTTCAGTGACATCATTACAAACGAGCCAAAAAGTGAGTGCCAGATTTCGACTACAAATTAGCCATGACGTCATTTCAAACTTCCATGACATATACAGTGGATCCTCATATGCAGCCGATACTATTTTGTGAGACCTATTTCTGCAGAAGGCCTTGCTGTCTGGTCTTGCCTGCACATGTTGGCCTAATTTATCTTTTATTTAAAGCTTGTATATTTTCCTGTGTTGCTTAACCGTGACCTTCTCCATCAGTGTTTTGGCACATCCACTTATTACTTCCCGCTAACTAATGGAAGTGGAGTTAATGCTTAAAGGGAAGGTAAAGATTCGTAGTACTTGCAGCCTTACTTTCCCGGGCACCATACATATAATAATGGAAAAAAAAAAAATATATATATATATATATATATATATATATATATATATATATATATATGACGCATTCAAGAATTTTGTGTGGGTAGTGGGGTGGAGGCAAAAAGATTTAAAATTGGGTCCAAGACGAAAAATATATTGGGCTTGGGACCGTAGCAGAGTGTAGTTGCCACCCTTCGTGAATGTGAGTTAGACAACATTTTCCGTGTGTCCAATAGGCATTCAAATTGGCTCACTCAAGTCTATAATGTACTAGCTGGTTGGAAAAGACAGGAGCAGTTTTTGGTGTCATTTTAGGTTTAAACTTTAGTTCTATTCGTCTACAAAAGGTTTGTGCCATACTGAAAGGTTAGTTGTTAGCCCTTAAATATAAAATTAGTTTTTATGTATCCTAAAATACTTACCTTTAAATGACCCCCCACCTCCCCACTTTCGTTAAACCAGTAAAGGTTAGAACAGCATTGGTGGAGAGTCTGACTAATAACCTTTTTTGGGGAAGAAGAATCGAGAAAAACTTAGGAAAACACAACACAAACACGTCACTCGGCTACAAGTCTACTTGTCTATTTGAATTTTCGCTGGAATGGAAACGTCCACCTCCATCAGAAGTATCAGTACAAATACAAAAACTACTAGTCCATCATGTTCCACTGTTCTTTATGGCACGTTCAAATTCTGCCCTCCATTGCCAGGTCAGTTTGCTTGCAAGGTCAGGCCTCATGATGCAGTCAGTCTTGGTGTATGGAGGGTGAACAACATTCATGAGGTTTCCTTGCTTTCGGAACAGTTCAATGGCAATTCTGTTCCGAAACCAAGGAATTAACTTCATGAACGTTGGTAACCACCCAGCACACACTAAGATCGACCGCTTCATGAGGCCTGACCTTTCAAGCAAACTGACCAAGCCGGGTCGGAAGTTTCAAATTCGAACCTAACTTAACAAGATGGACTAGTAGTTTTCGGATTCGTACTGACACTTCTGACGAAGGTCGACGTTTCCATTTCACCGAAAATTCAAATAGACAACTAGTTTTGTAGCAGAGTAATTTGTTTGTGGGTTTTTCTTGATTCTTCTTCCCATGTCGTTCATATGCCACAGTAAATCCTCACACCGTTTGACGGTTTTCTTCACCTTTTTAGGGGGCATTGAGCATTAAATTAAATTTAAAGAATTTAAAGAATTAAAGGTAAAGTATTTCAGGATAAGTACAAAATAATTTTATCTTTAAAATTCCGTATTTTTTTTCTTGGCTTCTTCCTCTCCAACTCATTCAGATTTCCAGAACTCTGCCGAAACCCTCACCCTTTGAAACGTGATATTTAACTGCTGGTTCTATTTTTATCTTTAAAAAAAAATATGTTTGTTTTTTGAAAACTCATTACTTCTGTAGTTTACCAGGTGGAACTCCAGATTACAGGGTGTACTGTTACACCGCGTACATTTCTTAAATTTCTGGATTCTTGGAATTACACCAGTTCAAAGAAGTTGAAGATCAAGCAGCACATCCGTGTTTCTTGTTATTAAATCACGTTTTTGCTTTTTTCATGTCTCCCTGCTAATCTAATCTTCATGCTGCACTAGAAATCCCTTTGCGGCACAAAAACTCCACTGATGATTATGAAACCTAGTTAGATTTGAGGGATTGATAGACTGTGTGCTTATTTTTTAGAACAGTTGGTTTGCTCATAGTTATTCTCGAGGCAATCTGATCTTATCTTTTGCATAGTTGTGATAATAGTAGAGGGTATGATAAACAGTTAAACAGCATATGTTAAACATTAAGGCAAGGTCTTCATTTCGTGAATGATTTAAGTTAGCGTATTCCACTAATCTCTGACCTTACCTTTCTGCAGTTGATAATGCTAAAGTCCAAATGTGAACACTAATGTTAGACTAACAATAGTGTACCACTTTTGGTATCACCATGCAGAATTTCAAGAAAAGATGTTGATCTACGGTAAAGTACGGAAATGCGGTGAAAATATTTCTTGAAAATGCAGATGGTGCATATTTATTTTGGCTAGATATTACTCCATACTTTGACAAAATTATTATATTACGCTTAAAGTTGTTTGCTTCCTGTGTGACACAGTTATGTCAACTTCAGTGATTAATGGTGCAAATGCTAAGCATCTGTAGCATGGCCGTTTTCTGTATCAGCTATCACACATTTAATAAAATGTACATAACTGTTACAAACACCGTTTTGCCTTTGGATTCGCAAAAATAGGAGAGGGTTGGATTAGAGTAGTAGATGTGTTCTATGTTGTTGACCCCTCATTTGTACCTTATTAATTTGTATCTCTGTCAAATGTACACCAATGGCATGGCAAGTGAAGGAGAACATAAATAGTAAGTGAGTGGTTACAAAATAAAGATGTTTCCTAATTACTGGGGGAAAACAATGGTACGTAGGACCATTTTATTTACTTTTGCGTCGCAGCAGTCTGTTGTTCATTAATACACGTAGAGATTAACACTCACTGCTTGACAGGGGCAAGTTACATTTTAAGCTAGCGATAAGTTCAATGTGACAGATGACACTGGTACTTGAATCAGTTAAAAGTTCCATTTATACTGGTATTGATTTTGACCCATACCATAAGTTCGGTCAAATATTAAAAGAAAACTGATTTTAAAGGTGAGTGTTCACTAACGGAAAATTGTATAATAATAATAATAATAATAATAGTATACAAATCTGCCAATCTTCAGCTAAATTGTTAACCTTTCCCATTGGTTTCAGGAGTTTAAAGATGAACTAGATTTCCACATAATAATTTATGTTGGCTTTGCTTATGTTTGTTTCTTTAAAAAACTTTCTTGATGCATTCCTCCGCTTGCTACAAGCTTTAAGGATACCACCAACATTAAAGATACCACCGACATTAGATGGCACTACAGTAGATTCTCTAGATGTTTTCCGTTGCGAACTTTTAATGTCTAAATACGCCATTTTAATTGTTTTGTCGACATTTATTCAATGTTCAATTTTCAAAGTAAGTGATATGACATTTTAAATTTATTCAATGATGCTAATCCCAACAGATATCTTAAAAAGTTTCTAAATTATTTAAGAAAAACAAAAAATATTACCAGCATGTTTAAAGATCCCGGAATTGTACTGAATTTCTTCCTCTGGTTAGCAGGAACGTTTTTTTGTGTTTTTTTTTGGGGGGGGGGTCCACCCCCAAAGCCTCCACCCCCAATATTTGGACAGTTGGCAAATAAATCGGAAAAATTGCATAATTTTTTGGATAGGTGGAAACTTATGTCGGTAAATTTCTGGTTTACACCCCTCCAACTTTTCTCCTCCCGGACGTCTCTGCTGGTTAGTAACAAAACCAAATTTACTAGCTAGTGTATGTAGCCTAAAAGGTATAAGACTAGGTAAAAGGTATCTCCAGGTATGGGTATAAATTATTATTTTCATATTTCACCATACCTACAATTGCTAGGCTTGCAGAGTTTAAAAAATAACTTGAGTTCGTTCTTTGTGCCTAAATTTATAAGAAGACTGTTTTGTTGTCTGAATAAACTGGCCACCACAAAGAAATAAAATTATTTTAACCACTTCAAATACTTTTTTTCTTAAATTCTTCCAATAAAAATACTTGTCTTTATAAATGACACGAGTGCTTGGGAGAAAAAACATTCTGTTTTTGTGGCATAGTAGAAGAAAAGTGAGCACTCAAGCTTTGTGCTCCATTCATTTAGAATAGATCAAATGACTTTTACAAATAGGACTTCCGATAAAAATAGTGGCTTTCTGTGTGCACAGTTTTAAACGTTTGTTTGAAATTAACTTAGTGCACCTATTAATGGTAGTTAAGGAAAGAACAAATTGGTATTTTCACAGTGGCCCGCTTCTTACTTCCTCCATTATTTACAGCAAATGAAAGACCATGTACATGGCTTAGGAAGGCAGGTCCACACCTTGACTGAGGGAACACAGTCAAGGTATGCGGCAGTACAGCAAGTCGTGCCAACTGAAGCTAGCCGCCAACTTTCATCACTCGAATTATTGTCAGAGACAGTGTCTGCTGGCATGGAGGACCGGGAAAGGGAGTTCAAGCGTGCTCGAACGACACGCTATGATTATGCCAGTGATATGGAGGCAGTGCAATATTGGCTACAACAGGCAGACGTCAAGCTTCATGACAAGACTTGCAGCGTCCCAGTCTTTAAAGAAAATGTTCAGGTAGATATATTTGCGCAATCGGATTTACTCTGTGGAGCGTGGCATGCATCAAAACTCTTGTTTGAATTCTTTGCTTTTAGAAACTGCAATCCGATACCGACGAGATGAGTGACCGTCTGATTAGAGTTAATAAAAATGGACAGATCCTTTGCGAGAAAACTCAAAATGTGGCCGATCAAGAACTGGTTCGCACCACTCTGGCTACCTTAAACGACCAAATGCAACGAGTCAGGGGCCTAATTGATGACCGACGAACTCAGGTATGTAGGATAACGTGTTATTGTCATTTGTTGTGTGACTTAATTATATAACTTTTCCCTTTTTTTGAGTATGAACTTGCTTATAGCGTACATACAGCATGAAAAGCTCACTTTCAATTTAGCAAAGTTTCACTTTCTCACTTTCATAGTTTATTGCATCCAGTGTTAATTTGAATGTAATGGAGAAGTAAGCGAGGTATGGTAGATTGTGTTCCTGGGTATCGTACTATTTAAATTACAAAGTTGCCGTTTTATGAGTATTTGTGTTTTTTTTTATGTCGAAAGGCTGTGTGCGATGACTAGCAACCTGTGGTGCAAATGAATACTCGCATTTAATTAATTAACGGTATCTTGACTACTTTACCAGAATTTCTCAGTGCCAAAAAAAAAATTAATGAAGATAATATTATTTATGTATTGTTCAGATAATTTACTTGTATTATCGAATTGCTATTGTAGGTAGACGAAGCACAAGAGGCATGGCAGCGATTCCTGCAAGCACATGCAGCACTAAATGCTTGGTTGGGCAAAACGAGGGCTTTCCTAGCTGTGGGCATTCAGTTCACCAGTCTATCCCACACTAAGCAGAAGCTGGCGGAATATCAAGTCAGTAATTATTTTCATCTGTGCAGATAGTATGTGTACTGAATTTAGTTGTTCATTTGTGATTTTGGCAAGGTAGTCCTGTGGAGAAGTAGCTCTATATATTAAGTCCATCATAATAAAATTTGCGTACTGCATGTTTGAAGTGCTACCTAACCCAAAAGAGTTGAGGCGACTGAACTTCGCTTTTTCTTGAATACTTTCCTGGGAGGGCCCATCAAAGGGAGCGCACACCATCCAAGGAAGGATGCGCTTCCCGGAGAAGGAAAATCAGGAAAATATTACCTACAGCTGTGCGATACTCGATGAAATTCGATTGCGATAAAAATGCGATAACTTTACCAATCAGTGACCGATTTTGACATTCTAATATACCAAATTCATCATCTCGTCGAGAGATTTGTGTTGATATGGATTAAAAGTCAATATCTCACCCACTTTACAGTTATATCCCTGGAACTGTGAAACCGTTTTTAGCACCAGCTCATTTTACTTGTTAAAAAGAACTTGGAAACGTACTACGACATTGACCAAATACTCGAAATTGACTCGATCGATGCTCAAAACCCTCTGTTGCAAACTCGGATCAGGGCAACTTGAATTAAAATTGTTATGCTCAATCACCCCTAATATCAGCATTAAAATGACCTTTTTAACAGGTTTGGTTATCTTGGCACGGAGAGGAACAATTTTTCATCTTTAACATACCGCAATCGACAGTGCATTTTCAGTGCCCAAAGGCAGTAGGGATGGAAACGGATAGGCTTAACCCTGGGACCTCCAGCACTTGGGATAATGGTCCTAACGACACTACACTGTTGGCTGAGAATGATTAGCTTGCTTCACTTTGCAATGCACTGTTTTATTATGTAATTTAAAATACCACAGTTGGATCGTGTGTTGCAGTAATATTGTGTCAGGATGTAGAGTTCATTAGTCGCATAAACTGCACCAGACTGCTGCAATAATTACGAACAGAATAGTTTCTGGGCAGTAGTGGCGTAAAATGTTAGCTGCAGTCACTACTGCATTTAGCTCCTTTCGTAACATCTTCAAGGGACGATGAGTAGTACTGCAAAGTAATTTGATCACATACATTTCTCCCTTTCCTAGAATACTTATAGACTCAAACAAAGCCTATTACAGTTTGCTGACTACGAGCTACGTTGTAATAATCTGCAACAGTCTTTAATACTGCACAAATTGATGAAGATGGCTGAAACATGCTGTAGATGTTTTGTATATATAAAGTTTGTTCAATAATTTCCTTACTCTTCATGGAGCATACTAGAAACAAAATTTCTTAAAATTCTACACGCACAGTTCCAATTTCTTTTTTCTTTGCTTTCACCGTGCGTTGCTGTGTGTTGAAGTTTCATGGAACTCGCTTTTTCTGTATTTTGAAGTAATTTTTATTTTGTAGGTATGTGAATTTAGTTCAAGGAAGAATTTAGTATTTTTTTTAATGAACAGTCATAGTTTACTTTAGTTTTACGTTCAAGAAATTAGGATATAAAAACCATCGTCCTGCAACATTATGCTCACTGCTCAGTGACCGTATTATTATTTTTGAATTGCAGGCTGTCCTAAAGGATTGCCCACAGGCCCAACGCTATTTAACAGACATGACAAAAGAATTAGCAACTATTACACAAGTCTGCAGTGCAGGAGATTTACCAGAAAAACTTTCGGAAGCGGATCTTGACAAATCAACACTTGAAAAACGGGTGCAAGAGCAAGTTGCATTGCTACAAGAAATGACAGAGGAATGGGAACAATGTGAGAAGAAAGTACGGGAAGTAACTTCGTGGCTAGAAAAGGCACGTCAAAACCTCGAATCTACACAGAATAAGAAGAAACCATTGCGAGAACAGCTCACGATGAGAGAGGTATGTCAGTTTAAAATCTAATTTGTAATAAAATATAAATTCGTTCTTTTTGTTGTGGAGGTGACATCTATGGTGAGACAAAATCAGTTGTTAGATGAGACATCTTTGTACGAATTGCAAATGTGTCTTTAAAGTGTTCATTATTTGTCTCATCTAACAACAGCCAGGTTTGCAAGACTCCAAAGTACCAAATAAATTTCAAATAATTCTTATTACCCAAGATCTATGAAGATAGAACCAAATTTGAATTTCGAAGCTAAGTGAGTAAGTCCCATCCAGAACATGGCCCATCTACGGGGGCTACTAAATGATTTTTTTCTTAGTTTGATGCATTTTCTTTCAGAAATATTCTGTTTTTATGCTTTTACCAATTTTTTGAAGTTACCTTTGCATATCATAAAGTTTCAGTACGCTTTTAAAAACTTGGAATTTTCAGATTCTGCTTCTTGAAACTTCCAAGTTCGCAAAGCGTACTAAAGCTTTGTGATTTGAAAGCAGACTCAAGTAAAATGAGCCTGTAAAAGTAAAATTACATTTTCCTGCTAGCAAGCTGCAGCTTCCTATCGTCAACTGTGAAAATTATTTAATTCCATGTGTTTACTTATTTTCAGAAAATGCTTGCTGACATCACTATTCAGAAAGCCAAGCTTCAAATGTCATTAGAGAAACTTGGTGTCCATCTTCGTGATTCATCGACACACGATAACCAAATTGTGATGAAGAGTGAGTCTCTCCAACACGAGTTAGACGGCCTCCACGCTATTATCGTGGAACAAAATCACACACTTGAGTCATGCATCACCCAAGTTGAACAGTATCAGCAGGTAATAAGTTTAACAAATGGAGCATTTCTTAGTTTCTATGAAGATTCTACTAGAAACCAAACAAAACAAGGAATTTCAAAGCATAGATAATAAATTCAGATACAAATTTGGATTTTGCAATACTTGGAAATCTGAAAGTTTATTTATCATGGCGGTATATTATGTGCAACATTTCAAGTAAAAAAAAAAAGACGAGCGTGAATCTTAGACAAGTAATTAACTTCGCATCTTAACCCTTTTGAGTCCAAACGATGTAATATATGCGCTGTATTTGGGTCATTTCTAATTCTTTAGTTTGAAATCCGCTCACTTTATTACTGCAGTATTATGTATGTGGATATCATTTGTCTTCTTGTTTCATAGGAAATCCTTAGGTTAAAAACCCAAGTAACCCAAGCTGAGCACCAACTGAGGGTGGTGTCAAGTCCCACGTACAGTCCTAGAGACAGGAAAAAACAGTTGTCCGAACAATCGGTAAGATTTGAAAAAAGTGAAATTGTATTATTGGTTCATATTTTGAAATTCAACTTAGTTCAGTTGGGCCTTGGTTGTGCAGATTACTCCGTATAGAATTGTAGATTGTGCTGGTGGGAATTTTATTTCTTTACAACAATGGAGTTCTCCAAACACCAAAACAAAAAGGGTTTTATTTAAAACTTTGGCATATTATTATGAAAAGGCTTCAAATTGGTGGGCAAGATGACCAGTTTAAGAGCATTGCAAAGCCGCTCAGTGAGTCTGATCATTCTGAAATCATCGAACTCCGCCCATAATAATGATTTTATGAAGTGTGATGGCTGTCACGGTTTCGTTCGAGCAGACTGCAACAATAATTGAAGTTTTTTTAATAATATCATTTGATTACCTTCTGTGAACATGTAAGAATTCTGCACAACTATAGCCTAAGAATGTTTTTTTTTTAATACAAGATGTTTCAGCGTGGTGAATTGCTGCAAACATTATGACTGCTATTTTGAATTGTCATGTCAAATTTAAGGCTGTAGTATTGATTGTAAAATACACGAGCACATAACCTGCTTGGGAGTATTCAGTGCCTGAACATATGTAATAGTAAATTTGCATTACGTTATAAAGTTCGAGTCAACGTGAGTTTATTAGCTTTATAATGAGATTGTTAGCTGCCTGTTGTTTTAGACTTGACGTTGCCAGCGATTTTCAGATATTTCTGACATTTGACTACAAGGAAGGGTATTTAAATTTTAAAAAATATGTTGTATGGTGATTACATACTAATTACGATTAGCTCTACAAACATATTTCTGTTTGCCGTAGTGTAGCAGAAATAAATCTAAATCACTTTTTTGGCGTGTTGTCTTATCATTTGCATAAGGCTTGCTAATTTACTAATGCTGTGGGGTCACGTAAGCAAAGCAAATCTTAGAGTTAACTGGATGCTCCAGCAATTGTTTGCGAGTAATTGCACTCTATACCTGAATACCAAATTTCGCTAGACAATTGAATTAGTATGATTGGCTTGAGGAAGACCTGAGAACCAACTAATTTTTTTGTGTACATTTTTAAGAATATTGGGGGAAAATTTTGTAAAAATGTTAATCTTTGGCAAAAACCGTTCAGTGAAGAAACCTTTTCAGTATTGCTAGTAATTGGCTGTTCCTCCGTGAGTTTCACTGGACCCATCTCTAATGTTTAAAATGATGCAGTAGAGAGGCAGCTTTTTTATCTTTTTTTTAATATTAGTGCTGTATTTTCTTTTTTGTTTATTTTTTGATACCAGGCTGTTGCAGAGTCACATTTGCACGTTAGTTGTGGTAAACCGATGTACACTATGATGATCCACAACTTTATGTGTAAAATTATTTAAATCTCGTAAAACCTCTTCCACCGAAACATGTTTGCCAAGTAAGGGCCTGAGCAATTCCTCTACATTGCTTTGGTCTTGTCGTTATTAAAGTCTTTTATAAATAATGGCTATTTATTTTCCATCTGAATATTTGAAAACCAAAACAACTTGAGACCTTTTCGCCTTCTTTAATTTTGATTAGTACAGTGTGATGTATAAAAAACACCATGGCAGAAATTTGTTCAAGTCCATGTTGTTCAACTATATTTAGAATTCAGGCAAAGCCCGAGGTTGTGTATAAATTTCATGATTGTAGCTTTCACGGTTTTGATCTGTATACATTGAGGACAATCCAAAAAATGTAGCGGATTAGGCTATTATTTCACATTTCCATTTGTAGTCTCAGTTCTATGGTGAGTTACTTTAACTTTAACTTTTACTTCACCAAATATAAGTTTCACTTCTAGTTAGTTTCACTGTAACACATACTATTTAATTTGCTTGCTTCCTCACTGTCTTACAACCTTGTCTTGTACTGTGGTGCTGTCCTACACTTTAGCTTCACACTTACCTTCACACTTACCTTCACTTGAGAAGAAAGCAAACCTGACAACGTGCGAAATATTTCTGGCATCATTGGAATTAAAATCGACACTCACACCACCAAAAGACTTACACAAGCGAAAGTCAATTTGAAGTTTTGGGGATATCACCTGTCCCCTTCTTCGAAAACCTTTTTTTCAATTGTCGTGTTCACCTTTACATGTTGCCGAGTAGCGTTTGTTTCAGTCTGCTTCACGAGTCAGGTGACCACTGATCTTTATGAGCTGAGTTAGACAGCTGGGACTGGCGTTCTACCTAGTTCGTCGAAGTCATGTCTGGTTTTAACATCTGAACTGATCACACAATTAATGTAATCTTAGGTGGGATCAGAAAGATTCATCAGGAGTACCTTACTGAGAGAGAATCTTTTGATGGCAGTCGTTTGATGGAATCTTTCCTATCCCACCTATGATTATATCATTTAATCTGTTCAGATGAATTAAAACCAGACTTGACCTCAATTGAACTTGGTAGAACAGTAGTCCCCGCCAGAAGGGACCGTGAGTAACACGCCGTCTTAATGCGAAATATATCGCTGTATAACATACTGTGAACAACTCGTCAATCTGTTATAATATAAACTAAATAAATTATAAATTTGCCCGAAAAATACTGCATGTATATTCACATAACGGACACACACACTGTCCAGCTAATTTTCACCCCTGAAGACACTTGAGGGGTATTGAAAATTAGCTGGACAGTGTGTGTGTCCGTTATGTGTGAATATATGCTGTATTTTTTGTGTTAGTTTATAACGAATCGGTAAGACGCCGTCTGAACTTTGCTAATAAACATCAGTGGTCAGCTGACAAGAGAGGCAGATTTGAAACGAATGCTACTCGGCAACATGTAAATATGAAATTGTTGATCGTAAAAAGGGCTTCTGAAGAAGGGTTCCAGGTGATATCCCCGAAAATTCAAGATGACTTTCGTTCGTACAATTCTTTTGATGGTGTTAATGTACATTTTAATTCCAACGATGTTAAAAATTCACCACTATAATCGCCGTCGTATACCTGTATTGAGGAGTAATGTTGATAACTTGCCCTTTTTCGAAGGTTACTAAAACACAATAAAAATTAAATCGCAGCACAGAATTACAAGTTGAAGAAACGGTAGACTGACCACCTAATCTAAATGAGTCGTTCAGCACATCAAGAAACATTGAGCGCCATATTGGCGGAAGTAGGTTAACTATGTAATAATCACGGTTATAGGTTTTCGTTTACTTCTTTCAAATTTTCCAATACAGGGTACAAATTGGTAATTTTCCGGACTCTTGATTTTATATTGTAGCACATACAATAAAATAAGATTCAAGTGTCTTCCTTAAAGTGTTATTTTCATCATGGATCACGGAAGCCTTATCCCAATTTGGTGAAGGTCCCATATTTACGTTATGATTGGTGATCACATTCAACAATCTTTTTCCTTCAATACCTCAAAGGCAACAGGTGTTCAATTGAAACACATATGGGAGATATTAAAGCATGAAGAATGTCAAATATGATCACTGATCACTGTGCCAAAATGGGACATTCTCGAAACTAATAAGGCTGCCATGGTCCACATAAAAAATAACACTTTATTAAGGAAAAACTTTAATCTCATTTTATTGTATGTAATAAGAATCTTACAAATTCGCACTCCGTAATGCAAACTTGAAAACAAGTGCATGAAAATCTACCCACTAATATTTAGTATTATACCTACCTCCGCCAATGTGGCACTCATTGTTTATCGACATGTTGAACAGCTCTTCTAGGTAAGATAATCAATCCGCCGTTTGTTTTACTTGTAATTCTTAATTTTAATCACAGTTTTATGTAGTTTAGTACCTTCGAAAAAGGCAACATGGTGTTAAACTAAAGTGTTGGATGAGGGCAGCTTGTAGGGTTTGCTTTCTTCTCATCTCAGCCCTTCTCTTGCATTTGCTTGCATTATCTGTCACTTGCTCTCTCCTTATCTCTTGCTCAAACTTATACATTTACCGTTTCTGTAATCTTCCTCTCTTTGTTCTCGTGTTTCAGTGTATGTCAGCATATTTCCACCCTGTCACTCAAGTAATTTTTTTCCTTTCAGTTTTTACTGTCATTTTATCTGATTTAATTCCATGAGGTCATTCTTTCTTAATATGTACTCTCAAGTCTTGCTCTTCTGTAAACAACTCGGTTTTACCTTACCTCTAATTACATGCACCTTATATTCACTTGCAGTTCTATTCGTATAATTTTCTGCAATCTAATTTTGTGATATTTGCTTAGATTAATAAATTGCTAGATGTTATTTATCAGGCAGACGGACAGACATCCATGTGACGGGTATGCACTAAATTCCAAAGTACATTCTGACTTCCTATGACTTCTGCTTTACCTAATTACTTCACACTTCTAGTTCGTTTCACTGTTACATGGACATTCTAATCTTTTCACTCACTTAACTTTCTCTTAAAATGCAGTACTGTCTTACTCTATATTTCACACTTACCTTTACTCGCTCCTGCGTTTGCCGGCTCAGGCTTTGCCCCATTGGGCAAGTGAAGGAGCACTTCACTTCTAAGTTCATGCTCAGTTCTTACTTTAATCCTCTGCTTGCACGCTTTTACTCTGAATTTTCCTCTCAGCCACACTTTTAAGTTTTATTTTAACATTCTCTTTTTCCTCCTACTGTCTTTATGGGTTTCTGTTACTTATTCACATATCCACTTACATATTTGTAGATGGTGCCATCCTTTATTCTCAGTTCACAAAAATATGAACGTGTCATGTGTACATCGGTTTTTCTTATTAAAACTAAATGAGTTTGTATGCGTTTATTCTTTATTTACTTTGTATTTACTCTTGGTTTGTGATTTTCAATTATTTGTACCTTAGTTTTATCTTGTGTTTTATTTTGTTTAAAATGTTTTCGTCCCATTTTACTTTATTTGCTCTGGGTACTTTGGTTTGTGCATCTGGCAGGCGTGTTGTCACATTTGTCCACTGTTTTTGGAATTTCAATTGCCGTAATTACTTCTACAAATATGAATGATCTTCACGTTGTCGGGATAGGCCACTGCAACTTGAATCGTTATTAAGTGTTGTGACAAATACAAAAAATTAGAGAAACTGTATTGTCATTTAAAGAGAGAACCAAAAATTAGATGACTTTTCTTAACATTAATTTCCTGAAAACAATTGTTTGAAATAGAATTTTGAATGAACGCTGGATCATCTGCTGCCGCTCAATAATTATGCAGCACAATCCTACAGATGGCAAGACTACGATAATTTTTACAACGCGACTTTGGTGCTACCAGTTCATATAATTACATAAGTTGAGGTCAAATACATTTCTCCTTTTCTAATGAGGAGTTCCTCGTTTACTTGTACTTAAACATTGTTGAATAACTGTTCACGTTGCAGTGGTCTAAATTCTAGGAGCACGTGAGATTTACTATAAGCACTCGCTCAAAGCTTAATTTTGGCAATACTGTATGAGGGGGAACAATGGCTTAATTGGGTTGAAGGATATTTGAAGAAAACTTACAAGGTGGCTAAGTCGTAAATAGTATAGCCTTATCTGACATTGCGATCCCTGCCTGGACATCTTCCTTAGGGAAGTCTTCACCTTCAATGAAGGCAAAAGAGAAATAAAGCCTACAGTTTGGTCCTAATTTATATAAATTGCCATCAGTCTCTGTTATACAATTGTTGCCCTTCACTCAAATGTGCTGTTGCATGCTACTTTTGAACTCATGAACCATGCAATAAACTAGTAAAAAAGGCTAATAAAAACTTCAGAATAGAAGTTGTCATATGAAGACGCATTACAAGGCCAACTGCCATTTTTACTCCAACCTTTGTCACAGGTGTAAATCTGCTGACAACAAACTAAAAAATTATAGCCTTGAAGGATATACAGCACAACGGCCAACTGTACGTTTGTTGAAAATTACTAATAGTTCTGATGTCTCGCCCTAAATATATATATACGTACAGCAGCCAGGAGCAAAATATCACCCGAAAGAAAATGCTAATATGTTTTCAAAAAAATCTGTGTGACGGGCTTTCCTCTACCTATATAATTTTGGGCAGCTTCAGTGGTATTAAACATAAACTACTGAAGGGTTTCCTCTATGCATATTGCTTATTTAGATTTGGGCAGCTTCAGTAATGTAATATTAATTGCTACCTACTCTTGTCTTTCAATCATGGTAAAGTTTGATAAACGGGAAATTCGGTCGTTGCTTTATTCAGCCGTCATTGCTATAGTCTTCTTAAGAATAGGCTTAAATATTTGCTTTTCCTGTCTGAAATGTAGCGGACGACACTGGTTATACCTTGGTGCGTAGTTTATTTGGGCGAGCGTTTATAGTGTGCTTATTTCTTTAATGGAACAATGTGGCAACATGGGTGCAGATGAAAGGGGGAATTGCGGTTAATTCGATTACCTCTTTACTGCACAATGCAGGCTTGCCGTGAGAAAATCAAACAGATTCAGGAAAAGATTGCAGCGGTGAATGACAGAACCAAGGTGATTAGCCAGCGCGGGACTCCAGACACAGACCCCTTATACTCTTCTTCTTAAGCCATTGTTAGGGAATTTCAAAAAGTCTGCTCAAAGACTGTCAATGCCACAGCCTTGGATGCACCAACTATAGCTACTTCCACTGTACACTATTGCATTGACATGGTCGTAGTGGATGAGGCGTTTACTGTCTCAATGCAATAGTGCCATGCTGTTATCCAGTGCGATGCATTTCATGCCAACCATCTCTTACGATGACTCTCCAAACTAGGCCCTTCACAAGCCAATCAAATGCTATCAAGAACAGATTGCTCTGCTTATTGAGCAAATCAAGAAGCTTGAGCGACGAGGGACACCTGATAGAGAACCATTGCACACGCTACAGTTGGAATATGCTAGTGTATCATCAAAATCGGATAGTGCTTCGGCTGAAGATGGTGAAGTCGCCATATTATCTGCCGCAAGCGGCTCAACTAATGTGATCACCGACACAGTGGCAACGAGTGTCAATGTTCAAACTGATGTTAGCCGCGATTATTTGACATTTGGAGTACCCCAGTCATCGGGTCGTTTATCACCACGTCCCTCTTACGCTGACGTGACATCTGGCCACGTAAGTCCAACGTGGATTACGGCCGATGAGGAGTGTACCAACTTTGATGTCTTTGATTCTGAGGCAGCAGCGCTGGTCGTTCCTTGCCCAGGACTATCTAGTGACATCATGCGAGAAGTTACAGGGGCTGTGACTGCATCAACGTGTGTGATTACATCAAGTGAAAATACACCTGCGACATGGCCCCTACAGAGCGTTAATCAAAGAGGGGAAGTTGAAGTGCGGACGAGTGGCTTTGGTGAATCTGGCAGTTCAAACAAGCAGCAGAGCCTACCTGACGTCAGCAAAATAACATACAATTTCGAACAATTCCCGACAGAAGCACAAGATTCATCAGAAAGCTTGCCTTTGTCACAAGATGTGATGTCTTTGCCTGCCGTACATGAACAAGATTCAAAACCAAAGACTAAAACTAGACGTTCAGGAAAATCCGTCAATCAATCATCGTTGAAAACCCAGTCAACGTCAACTCCTTCACTTCTTGCCCCTCAGGTGATGCCATCTACACAACTAGAAGTAGCATCTGCGTGGGATATATCTGCTGTTTCAGGAGGTCCTACATACGCCGATGTTGTTTCTGGCCGCTCCAGCCCGTGCCCAGAGCGTGGTGTTAGAGCAGCAAGTCCTGCATTGCCGATGCATTCTCCACCCCCATTTACAGTGGATGGGCGTCCTGTCACTCCTGTGTTTATAAGAAGTGGATCACCATTTTACCCTCCTGCTGAAAGAACGGTTGTAAGTCCTACTCCTATCCGAGCACCGTCTCCATTACCACGTAAAGAAGGGAAGAATATTCCACCCCTTTCTCCCTTCGCTAGTCCATTTACTCCCCGTGAAGGCGGAGCATTTAGTGCTCCTAAAAGATTCCCAATGGCATTCCCACCGAAAAATGATTCGCCGAACATTGTTGTTCGGGAAGAAGTTTCCCTGCCCGAGGCACAGTCAGTGAACCAAATTTCGTGTACAAGAGAAGAAGACTATTTACGAATTAGGCCTAGGAGTCCAGCGCCAGACGACCAAACCAGTTTTAGGCCAATATCTCCCGAACTCATCGCAACCAGCAGCAATCTACGTTTAACACCCATATTTGCTGAACTGTCGACACAATCAGAAATAAAGACAACATTGCCAACTGTAGCAATTTGCCCAACAGAAGATACTTCCATGATAATTCCTTATATAGATGCTGACATCCTAGATGATGACAGCATTCAGAACAAGCCCACATATGCTGAAGTTTTGGCTGGTGGAATGAGCAGGTCCAGCCTTCAGCCATCCAGTTTTCGCCGATTATCGCGAGCTCTCACGCCTGAACCGTACACTACTCGAAACCGGTCACCATGGCAGCAGCAGCTCTCACGACAGCGATCTGTTTCACCCTTGCCTACCCGGTCCAAAGAAGTCACAGCATGGCAACCAAGTAGCAGATTTGCATACAGTAAAAAGAAAACCACTGAAATGCCAAGCGACGTTGAAAGAAGTGCTCCAAGCGATTTATGGTGGGATGTCCAAGATCCAGATAATAAAGGAACATTAACTTCAAAAAAGTACCCCAATACTGCTAAAGATCAAGCTGCTCAACCTACACACACATTGCCACACATTGCAGCTCCAACTGAACAAGTTACTGCGAAAGACCTGTCTTTAACTGCAACAACTGAAGAGGCTGAAAAACCACTTGTTAGGAGACCAAGCAAGAAAAAGAAGAAACGGCTTAGCAATACTGGATTACCACATTCTCAAGGTTCAATTGAGGATGATGGCAATGCTGTGATGATGCAAGCGCCAAAAGAGACTCTAGAAATTACTAGAACAGATGAGATAACAACTTCTTTGCAAGAGAATACTGTAGAAAGAAGTGTTGCATTGGATTCATGTAAAGAACTGGATACTATTGAAGATCAGACTGCTCCACTGATTGTTCCCCTTCCAGGCACCATGGCTTCCAGTGTTGAAGAAGTGCTTCTTAAAAAACCAGTAGCAATTGCAGCAACTCAATCGACAGAAGAGGTAGCCTTATCTCGGGTTGAAGATAAACTGGAAAAACCACTTGTTAGGCGACCTAGTAAGAAAAAGAAAAAGCGGCTTAGCAACACTGGTTCGCAACTACCACAAGATTCCACTGAGGAAGATAGCAATGTGACAGTGCTGCCAGAGGTTTTACCAAGGTGTAAGGCTGCATCGGAAGATGCCACAGATGCAGCAGAAAATAAAATATTACCCTTGAGTCATGATTTGGATACTGCATCAGTAGATGCTATAAAAGATTCGGATAAAGCAGAAGATCAAAGTGTTTTGCCAGTTTGTTCCCTTCCAAGCAGCATGGTTCATGATGTGGCAGCTGCTAACGAGCCTTTGCCTCCAGTTGTCGAGTTACCTACTCCAACACCAGACACTAATATTCGTCAAGCTGAGGAGAAACTGGATAAACCACTTGTTAGGCGGCCTAGCAAGAAAAAGAAGAAGCGGCTTAGCAACACTGGATTGCAGCTACCTCAAGATTCCTTTGAGGAGGATAGAAATGTGACAGTGCTGCCAGAGGTTTTACCAACCTGTGTGGCTGCACTGGAAGAAGCCACAGATGCAGCAGATAAAATAGTGCCCTTGAGTCTTGATATGGATACTGTTGCATTAGATTCTAGAAAAGATCCAGATACAGCTGAAGCTCAAAGCTTATTGCCAGTTTGTTCTCTTCCAAGCAGCATGGTTCATGATGTGGCAGCTGCTAACGACCCAGTAGACCCTTTGATTCCAGTTGCTGAGCTGGCTACTCCAATACCAGACACTACTATCCCTCAAACTGAGGAGAAACTGGAAAAACCACTTGTTAGGCGACCTAGCAAGAAAAAGAAGAAGCGACTTAGCAATACTGGATCGCAGAGATCCCAAGATTCTGTTGAAGAGGATGGTAGTGAGATGACAGCATCAGAAGTCACACCCTCTCTAACTGAATCAAAAGATACTGCAGAAGAAAATATACATACACCTTCTGCGAACCGTTCAGTAGACGGTGTACCAGTGGGTAAAGATACAGACATTAAAGACTCGACTACAACCGAGGATCAACCGTCTTTATCTGTAGACTCACTTGCGAGCTTTGGTTCTCCTGTGGTTGAAGAGGTGTTGGGTAGCACATCAATAAGTGCTTTGCTTCAAACCACTGAAGATCTGGTCTCAACTGCTAAAAGTAATACCTTACTTCAGACAGGAAATGAAACTGAAAAACCACTTGTTCGGAGACCAAGCAAGAAGAAAAAGAAACCTGCTGGTGATACTGGATTGCAGAGGTCTAAAGATTTCATCGAAGGCAGCAGTGAGGTGGAACCTTCAGACACTGTAATCTCTCCCACGTCTACAACAAAAGATACTGCAGAACAAACTTCTGTAAAAAGTACGATAGAAGAAGTTCCAGGGGTAACTGAAGACATCACGACTCCTGATACAGAAGGTGCAGTTGTTGACGAACTAATGAAAACTTTGGTCCAACCAGCAGATCATCTAGTTTCAACTCCAACTTGTGAAAGAGCCGATATCCTCCCTACAGGTGAAGACAGGGTGGAAAACCCTCTTATTAGAAGACCAAGCAAGAAAAAAAAGAACCGTCGTAGTAACACTGGAATGCAGCATCCTCAAGATTCTGTTGAAGAGAATGGGGCAAGGGAGTTAAAAGGATCTGAACCTTCAATATCTTCCATGCCTAAATCAAAAGATGCTAAAGAAGATATCGGTGAAAGTCTTGCGTTATCTCCTGACACACTTTTAAACTTTGTGGCCCCCAGTGTTGAAGACGTAGTTGTTAGCACACCATTGACTAGCCATGAAATCGCAGATATGACTTTAGCAGCAACTTCTGAAATTCTTCCTGAAAGTGGTACTGTACCTGAGGCTGAAGAGAAAATTGAAAAGCCTCTTATTAGGAGATCAAGCAAGAAAAAGAAGAAACGTCTTAGCAACACTGGATTGCAGCTTCCTCAAGATTCTGCTGAAGAGGGTAGGGCAAGTGAGTTAAAAGTGTCGGAAACTGTAACATCTCCCATGCCTGAATCAAGAGATGCCACTGAAAGTCTTGCTTTGTCTCCTGCAATGGCTACCAGTG
>JAHWFP010178740.1:0-14417 GCA_023313725.1 Lithobius niger | reverse complement strand
GATGTAGTAGTTACTGAACCAGTAACCGGTCATGAAACCACAGATGAAATGACTTTAGTATCAACTTCCGAAATTCTTCCTGAAAGTGGTACTGTACCTCTGGCTGAAGAAAAAATAGAAAAACCTCTTATTAGGAGAGCAAGCAAGAAAAAGAAGAAACATTTTAGTAGCCCTGGAATACAGCAACCTGGAGATGTGACTGATGACGAGATCAAATTGGTGAAAACGTCAACTAGTACTGAACAAGTTTCAGTTAGTATTGAAGAATCACAAGCGCACAAAAGTTTATCAGCGAGAACACATTCATTGGATGAAAATTCTTCTATAAACACTGGAACAAAGCAAAAGAAAAGTGGCATTCAAAAATCTTTGTCCGATCCTCTTAGTGATACAATAAATCTTGAAACTCAAGACTTACCTGGTGATACAAATTTTGTTAAAGAAGATTCTCAACCGCTAGATGAAGAGATTAGCATTACAAATTCAGTAAGTGAAGGCAGTGAATCAGTAGCGCAGGAAGTAAAAAAGAGGCCAAGAAGAAAAAAGAGAAGGTCAACTTTGACGGATGATGAATCTCAGCAAAATCTTAAGTCATTAGATGAACCTGTAGGGCTATCGGCAGAAATTGTTGTGGAAAGTACAAACTTCAAGTCTACAAGTGACCCTGATAATCTCAAAGCGGATTTAAGTTGTGGTGTAGTAGAGTCTGCCAAATCAGTAGACAAGTCCAAAGTAATTGCAGTACCCATAAGTGAAGAGACTCTGCCCGAGAGTGAAGAAGTAGTTCCTGTTAATGAAGAAGCTGGACGATATTCACCAGGAATTATCAGACGGCAAAAACGACGCAATGCTAAAAAATCGGAGCTGAAAGTTGGAGCTTCCACAGGGGCTGTACCTAAAAAGAAAACTACATCAAAATCAACACAGCCGCTACCTGAAGATAGCCCAGCTCAAGAGTCTGGGATTACTGAGTCCAGTACCACGTGCAAAGAACCTGCCAAAGCTGTAGTGGATGAAACTGTTAGTACTTCAATTACAATAGATAACCAAGATTATGAGTTGTTTCCCGATATGACTGAAGATTTTGATGAAAATGTTAGTAATACAGTTACAACGGATAAGCAAGATTATGAGTTGTTTCCCGATATGACTGAAGATTTTGATGAAACTGTTAGTAATCCAGTTATAGTGGATAATCAAGATTATGAGTTGTTTCCCGATATGACTGACGATTTTGATGTGGAATCTGCACTTGCCACAGAGTGTGTCTGGTTTGACAGCAGTATATACAATGATGCTGAACAGGCATACTATAGACCGTCCGTACAACAAATTCCATCATCAGCAGGAACACTAGATTTGCCAGTGGATACATCAGAGCCTGTAGGTGACCACATGTCTCTGATTACTGATGCGCAAGAAGAACATCGTGACAACATCTTGAACACAAAGCAGCTACAGAAGGTTAGAAATTTGGTCGTGCTGTTTCGTTGCTAGCATGTGGATTTTGCTGCTGCATGTGGTTACAATAATTAAACAGAAGCCGTAAATTAGTAAGCTGCCCAGTTCTAACCAGCTTCAGTTTTTAAGTAGAACTTTGTACTTGTTAAATACCGTACGTAGGCCCTTAAAGGCGACACATTCTATATGTGACTTGGATTTACAGACATTTGAGTTAACAATAAATTAAGCCTTAAACGTGAATAGTTGCTTGTGCATATTATGTATTTTTTTGTATTTGTTTTACCATTGTAGGGATGAGGATGATACTAATGTAATAAGCATGTTAAAAAAATTTATTTTTGTGCTTGACTGAGGACAAGTATGCTTTGTTTGATGAGTACTGAAATTGTTTTATATTGTTTTCTAATGTGTGTTAATTTGTTTACCTATTTTTCTTAATTGATTCCTGCTATGAGAATGTCTTCGTTTTGTTTCTTAACCACATCCTTCCTACAGAAAAAGTTAAGAAAACTGATGAACTAACTTCTGTTGTGGTGCACATAGGTTTCTACTTTCTGGTTTTAAGCTATGTTGTTTTGTGGCACATTGAGTGTCATCATGCTGTCTACCTGTTTTAAGTAAGACGTATTATCAAGAGAGAAAGGAAACAAGAATGGGAAAAGACCTTTGTTATTTGCAAATATTTTTGGGATAATACTACTGGATGCTGTCAGTAGATGGCTGTGGTTTAGTAGCAGTTGGTCATTAGCCCTTGGTATTCAAAATACCTGCCTTTAGTTTCATAAGTTCAAAGTTTTCGATATTAAGAATATCAAGTTCAATCTTAAGTTCATCAGCATTGTTTAGTTCTTAATCCTTGAGCACTTTTTGCCTAAGTGTTGTGCCGGGTGAAAAAGTGATGCTTCGTACAGAAATATGTACTATTTGTACCCAAGCTGTGTAATACCCGTTACTCCATACAACACAGTGATTTTAGTTTCTTCATACGCTGATGGAGTCTGTGATACAGCTTAATGCATTGGTTACTCAAATTTGTCCATAATTGAATGCTGATGGTAAAGAATTGTTATGGGTTAAATTCCGTCATTTAATCCATAGTAAATCTGTGATCCTCTGGTTGCTGTACTGTTTTAAAACCTTCCCAGCATAAACAAGCATTCGTCTCTCTTTTCCCTCTTGGTATTACATGGTAAGCGTGTGATATTTATTTTGTAGCATGTCATATTTGTTTGTTTGTAATTGATATACTGTAAGCCCAATGAAGGTTTTTATGATGTAGCATGGAACTTAATGCTATTTCGATAACTGCATGGTTTTGTTTTTGTTATTAACATGTATTATTTTTATGTGTGAAGGATACATTTTTGAGCGTTTGTAGTTGTGCGTAGAATGCGAATAGTGTTTTATGTCGTGGCTAGAAAAAAAATTAATAGAAGTGGATGGACACTTCACTGCTTCTATTTATTCTTGCTGCAGTATTAGTCTTAAAAGAAAAGGATAATTAGTCATTTTATCATGAATAATCTTAGTAAGGGTATTCAAAGCAGTATCAGAAGACATCTCGATACTTAGTGGTAAGCTTGATTTAACACCTAATTAATCTTGATTATGCAGAATTAATTTTTAGTGGAGTTTTTTTAATGTTTTCTCTGAATTTCATTACTACTCTGCATGCATGTTTATTGTATTGTTCTCGTTAATTTAACCACAGGTTTTAAGTTTCAATTTTGAGTGTGGTTTAGATGTGTTTTGCCACATGATTGAACCCATGCTAAATGCCATGAATTATTTTAAAAGCGCAACTTACTTCTCAAAATGTTGCAGTGAGTATTTTCCGAAGCGTCGCAATTTTTCTGCTGTTTTTCGATTCCATTCCTAACTGTGCTGACTCCTTTAAGCAAATTTATACTTCTCTTGTGAGTTCAAGAGTTACATTTTATTTTTATTTAGCTGAGTTCAAAATGTCCCAGCTTTTTAACCATTCATTTTGGTTAATTAATTCTTCATCTTATTCTTGTTACAAGCATGATAACTGCCTTAAAAATAAATACAGATCATATAAGCATTGTTGCTGTCCATGGCAGCTTCCTTCCCCCTCCCCCCTCCCCAACCCCATTTGTCTGCATTTTGACTTTTGCGTGTGCATGTATACAACTTAACAATGTTTCAATCTTAACAGGAGGGATTCGATAAAGACGTTACAGACTTGACAACTTCAGTAGATAAAATGGAAGATCAGTTGGAAAAAGTCGGCACTTTAACCAACTTACGGGAAGCATTCAATGCGCTAGTGGTAAGTATTAGTTTTTACATATCATTAAATTCTGTTAGATAGGTTCCCAACTACGCATAACACATTACAGAGCAGTGGTTAGTTTTTTTTTAGAGTCTATCAATTCGCTCTACTTGTATCCATTGCAGGATGATGTGAGCGCTGTTCTCTACCACTAAACTCGTAACTATTAAGTCGCGACATATATAACCATAATAATAACCAATATACACAAAAGTAAAGGTAAAGAAATAGCACAACAGCGAAATGTGAAATTTTACATTAGGAATTTTTAGTTGTGGTATTGTTTTCTTTACTTTTAATATCAGTTAGCTCTCACCCAAAAAGAAGTTTCTGCTATTTTGCTTGCTGAAACCATATTCGTTTCGTCCTTTTCATTTCTTCACTCTTGTGTGCAACCGTAATCTGTCCATAAATCATAGATGTATGCTTAATGTACACCCAAGAACTTATGAATTTACCTTTGTGATCAAATTGTTTTTAAATACTTTCGTATGCAAGCTACAGCATACATGTCAATTACAACAATGCGTACCTGTGGCAGTGCCAACACAGAGATTGAGTATCCGATTTGATCTACCGGATTTTTGATGAATGGGCATACATTCTGCATATTTATAATGGCTACGTTTGAGATATGCTAGGCCTTAATTCTCCTGCCTGAAAGGTTAGATTTATCTCTTATTTCCTGGAATGGCTCGCACGAACCACTTCATCCCTTTATTTTATGGTGATCGGCATGTATGGTATCAGACCAATCTGGTTGCAAACAATTACTAACAATCCGAAATGTCGGGAAATCAACCAATACGTAATGAAAATATTCATTTGAACCTTACTTCTGTTTGCAAAGGAGAGAACCTTACTTCTGTTTGGCATGAGTGAGAATGTGGAAGAGAATGTATTGGCATACTGGTATGTCAGGAGAGACTGAATATTTTCGTACGGTCTTCCTGATAAATGCCGACACATTCTCTTCCATATCTATCTCATGTCGTACCTTTGAACCAGGCGCAAGATTCAAAGGGATTTTTTTCTTTGTGTACTGGTTGATTGTCCAATGTTGTTAGTAGTTGCTTTCCTTCCAAAATGCCACAGCAATGTGAACATTAATAGTGCAGGACTACCAGTCTTCCTATATTTCCTATTTTTAAATAGGATTCCTATAAAGATCCTATAAATCGTGAAATGCTCTTATAATTCCAAGTTTTGTCTGCTCCGAGTGAATATTGTCTTGTTTGTGATGTGTTCGTTGCTATTTATTCGGAGCCAAAAAGAAACCCATCGATTTCAGACTTCGTTCCGTTTCTCCTCCATGATGCTGTAGTGTAGTGTGCGAAAAGTGAATGTGAATTGATTGAGTGCTTTAGCCGAGAGGAATACCCGAAACCGAAAGTCAACACTTACATCAGCATATTCGTAAAGAGGCTTACTGTAACCCACTGCCACCAAGCGAATAAGTCATGTAGACCTCCTATAAAATGTGTCTTAACTTTCCTTTAAACCCCCTATTTTTATAAATCATGACAAGGGCGTAACGAATAAGGTTTCAGCAAGCGAATTCGTTTCGTTTCGCCCTTGTCATTTGCCCTAGCAAGCGTAGCCTAGCTCTCCTCCACAAAGTATTCTCTACTGACGAGCCCAAACAGGGCGAAACAGTCTGTCTAGAGATCTTTGTGGGTGAGAGCTAATTGATATTAAATTTATAAATCATATATCTGTATTCCCTATTTCTTTTTCACTGGAGTTGGCTGGGAGGCCAGACAGTGCTACTCATAAGTTTGTTACAAATTTTAAATTGTCAAGCCAAACTGCTAGTACTTAACAGATTACATCATATTTTTCAGGATCTTCAAACGGAAGTGAACAACCTGATACAATTCCATAATTCACTCAACACTACCGGAGCTCAGTTAGCTTCCCAAGTTCCAGATGTACATGAAGCACTAGACTCGCTGAGTGCTTCTCGCTCCAAGTTACAGTTGCTGGCTTCCCAGATTGAGAGAAAGGCAAATGAACTAACTGTAAGTATTCAGTCATGTCTTAGTAACATGGTTATGGTTGGAATTGCTTCAATGCAAATTGAAGTAAAAGCCAGAACTATGTGCTTCAGCACATAAGGTCGTTTCAAAGCGAAGTTGTTTTTCAAGCCTAGCTATTCATCGTATTTAAATTCAACGTTGCTGTAATTTCTACCGCTGTGCCCCACTTTCATTTGCTTCCCTCTTATCATGTGTTTCCTGAGCTACAGACTGGTTTCCTTTTATGGTAGTTCACTGTGCTTATTTTATTCTGGGCTGTTTTATCCCCAGGAGGCATTTAGTACCGTGCCCTTCACCTTCAAATGAAAGTCACGAACTGAGCAATGCGTGCATTTTTTACCTGCATTTTGCTTTTCTTGGTCTACGTTTTAGCGTGTGAACGTATTTAAACAGGGTTCGTACGCGAGTTGGAAAGGCTGAAAAGGTCTGGAATTTCATCATAAGGCCCTTTCCCACCTTTGAAAGGCTCTCTCCAGGGCCTCTCTTTACGACCTTTAATTCCAACAGGTCGTCAATATCGACTGGAAGAGTGAAATTTTTCACCGTCCTAATTTTCAGCAAATCAACTTAAGTAGACAATATTGTGATAAAAATGTTTTTTGATACCTTAAAATTATCTTGAATAATCTTCAAGATACACGGATGTGTCTGCAGTTTGAAGTTAAAAAAAAAGTCACATTAGGCCTAATGCCAATTTTCTCTTTCTTACCTGGCAATATTTGCTTTTTTTCTGCTATATCATCTACCATGCATGCAAACCCGGGACTGGAAAATGGAACTAACGAGCCTGGAAAAGCTGGGGGCGAGTGGTAATCGTCTAACTGGAAAATTGCGTAATTGGAAGAACGTATACAGTATAATGGAAAATCGTCCCTGCCTCGTTCGCGTTACCGTGCTCGCTGCGGCTATACATATAACATCAGAAACTGCCGGTATATTCTTATCCAGTTAGACGTTTGTCCACTATACGATATTATGTTTAGATGATTGTCCAAATTTTTTTTTTATTTAGCCAGATATTAGATAATAATCCCATTAGACGATTTTCCAGTTAGACTCTCATCCGATGCCCCAAAGCTGGATAAGGCCTGTAATTTGGATTAGATTTGCGAGTCGGGTATTTTAAGTAAGAATTTAGACTTTATTTAGCAAGAAATAAGGAGACTGCAACCATTTTGATTCAACAGGAACAACAGCATCTAGTGCTCTTATTAACGCATGCGCACTTCCGGTTCTGTGTTGCTCTAAAACCTGCAAACTGAATGGAGCAAAACTCGCTCCACAATAATGCATGATTGCAGACATGCGAAAAAAATTAACTTTACAACCCTGTATAAATTTATTATTTCGAGTTCAAATATTAAATGGTGTGTGTGGCAACACAAACACAATAAAAGTTCATAATACATCTACAAATTGTCTATTAACAACAATTAAAGACTTACAAACCCTGTTTAAAACATATCGAAGTTGAGCATAAAATATTGTGAATAGGTCGCAGTAAGTAAGACCAAATTCAAGTTCAAAATATTGTATGTAACAGGAAGTACAAGAATAGCATTTATGTACGAATTCCACCATAACGATATTTGCTGTGAAGGTTCATGTTCGTGGAATTAAATTTCAACTTTGAAAAATACTCAATTTCACACCACCATGCACAATACTCACTACAGTGTTGTGAGAATTTTCGACAGACTTATTAACTGTTGTCTATCTTCATCAAATTCGCAAGACAGTGTATTGAGCATAGTGCCTGGTGGTGTAAAACTGAGCAATTTTTAAAGTTGAAAGCTTGTGACAGTTGGGCATTTTCGTATGTACTTGTATGTTGAGTGTTGTTAAATTCCACTTAAATGTGAACTCAATTACTCTTGTGTTTAATTTCTGTATAGCATCAACTGAAACAACAGGAACAGCTACGACAAAAGCAAATCGAACGTTACGTCAACTTATTGAAAGAGTTGGAAGCATGGGTTACAGAAACATACACCACACTAAACGTGAAAGTGCAAATCACTGACGTCCAATCCATCACAGAACACATTACTAAAAATGAGGTAGTTATTTTGTTTTTTATCTTTTGAAAATGTATGACTGTCCATGAATTTAGTAAGGGAAACAACTTTCCCCAAGTTCAATTAAAATCATTATTAACAAACTTGAATTGAGCATAAACAGAAAAAGTTAGTAATGCATTATTATTGTTAGGGATGTGCGATACTCGAAAATACGAGCCGAGCCGAGTATGCAACGTGTACTCGAACTCGGCTCGTCGCTTGAATCCATACTCGAAAAACTCGAGTCCGTTGAAAATGCGATAACTGCCAATTTTTGACCGATTTTGACGTTCAAATATACCAAATTCATCATCGTCTTGACGAGAGCTTGCCAGTGTGGTGTAAATTAAAAGTTACTAGCTCGAACCATTTTAAAGTTATATTCTAAAAACTGGAAAACCATTTGTACAGGTTGACCTACACAGTCCGTTAAGCAGCATCTAACTGTTATTATACTAACAAAAAAAAAATATACTTGCAAAACAAGTGAGTTCACCAAATACTCGAACTCGGCTTGATACTCGATTCTTCTGTTGCAAACTCGGCTTGGCTCGACTCGAATTAAAATTATTCTACTCACACATCCCTAATTATTATTATATGCAAATTGCAGTATGAGTTACGATAATGCAACTTTTTTCAAGTAAAATATTTTGTGAATGGTTGACGAGTGCTCACCTTATACACGGTGTATCAGAAGTTTCTTCCCATCAGCTTCCTAATTGTGTACTAAGGGGTAATATATGTAACGATGTTTGGTACACAAGGATAGGTACAATCAATTATGCGCTGAAGATTTCAAGCTTGCATTCATTTTATTAACTGGGAAAGGTTAATAAGTAACATGTATGTAAAATTAAGTTAAAAATTCCAAAACGTAGCACTTTACTTGGAGAGTTTACTTCAAGATTAATACTTATTTCTTCTTTAGCGCTCATTCTCAAACAATGAATACCTTTGTCAGTAAAATCTTCACCACTAATCGCTCATTTTCAAAAAGAAGACCCTCCTTAGTCTTGCAAATTTTCGACAAAACTTCGTCTGTCTTCTTTAGGCTGTCTTAAAGGACTGAGTCGAACTCTGGTTACATCTTCTACTACTTTGACTTCGACATTTTTCTTCCTTTGTAACCAGAGTTCGACTCAGTTCTTAAGAGAGCCTGAAGAAGACGACGAAGTTTTGTCGAAAATTTGCAAGACTAAGGGGAGGGTCTTTTTTTGAAAATGAGCGGAATTAGTGGTACAATTCCGCTCATTTTTGAAAAGATTTTATTGACGATCGTAGTGAGTTTCAAAGTTGTTCCAATAACAGATTTTTTTAATGAATACCTATTGGCACTCGCAAATTTTCGATTGTTCTTTGTAAGGAGGTGTTCAACACTTCCACAACTTCAGGCTTCGTATGGACTTTGCATCGGCATTGTCGCTGTTCGCACCGGGAATCATAAACTCTCAGAACATACTTTTTATTTATTTATTTCTGTATGTTCCATACACAAGGTACAATATAAAGGATATAAAAAAAAAAAAGTTGATAAAATTCATTGAGGGCAACTACAGTTCAGGGAAAGAGAATTAGGACAACAGACTATCCTCAGCATCTTGCAAGACTGCCATGCCCTGAACATGGTCGTGAGCACGTTGCCGCAAAATTGCTAGGTCCCTTGGTGTTCGAACTTCGCACCAGCCACCAAGTGACAGTAGTCCTTTTGCAACAGTGCCTCCCAAGCCAAAGCCCCAACTTTCGGGGCCACTCCGACAAGTCTTCACTAGCTGATTGGTTGAGGCCAGAATCGTTCTCCACAGGGCAGCCTGCTTCATCAGGACTGCAAGGTCGAGCGTGAACATTTTGCCATCACGACAGGCTTGATGCTTGTGACAGTGTCGAGGAAGGTGTTGAACCGGCTTAATCGCACCATGATAAACGACAGCAAGCTCTTTCATGGTTGTTTTCCGGAAGTCGACACATGTTGAAATGCCGTAGAGTCCAGTAGCACGAGTCTTAAGAAGCTGGATTTTACATTCATCAGATGCAAAGCTGAAGGTATGTAGCACCATGTTAGCTGACCTACAGAACTCACTACGAATCTTTCTCACATGAGCGTCATCAGTTAGGTCGGCTGTAAGTTCCACTCCAAGATAACGAAAGTTCGTCAGTAAACTGGAAGTAAACTGGAAAATTTGTTTATTACTATCTGCACAATACTGACTTTCAGTAATTTATGATAAAATCGCTATTTTGTCTTTTCGTTGCCCAAAAAAAACCAAAAATAACCTTATTTTGTTGTCTCCATGAGTTTTCCCCTCTGCGCGCCAGGCGCGCTGCTCTGTTATCAACAGATGCAGCCGCCATCTTGGATTGATCCTCACATTCGCTTGGGCACGTTGAAGTCTCAACGTGTTGTAGTTTGGAGCTCAAACGAAAATGGCTTCCGTGAGTGAGGAAGAAAGGAGGATCAAGGAAAAAAAATCGAATCAGGGATTTATGCAGCGTGCACTTGCTAAAAACACCACAGGATCTCCACCCTTCGTGCCGCAAGTCCAGAGAATGCGATTGCATGAAAAAGTTTTGTGATCTGCGCTCCCTGCACGAGGCGGCGTCCATTAAACACGTCCTTTGGGCTTGGCACGAAACGGATAAGAAAGCAAACGGGGACAAGAAAGAGGGTAAGATTAGTTTCGATGAATGACTAAAGAAAATGGGGGTGGATCCGAAGGTGCCGGCTATTTTTTACGATTTGTCTAGCGAGATTTCAACGCCCGATTTCAAGGGATTTACCCCGGCCGATCGCACTCGTTATGAGAACAATACTTTGGCTGCAGTCATTATGGCGGCAAAAGAAATAGCGGCGGTAACGGCAAATTTAAAGGCAGACGAGTCGAGAGTGATTATAACTCAAGACGTAAATAAATCGCTAGACAGTAGACACTAAGATTGGGACCTTGAAAGTTGATTATTGTCGTCTTTTGCTGAAATGTTAAAGCAGCATAGTGCTAATAGTGTTCCAACCACGGGGCTAAGCCTGTAATTAGTGTGAACGAGGTGGAATTAAATGTGAATGCAGTTACCCGATCGATGATAACCTCTCGCTGAGCGTTTTGAAATCGATTGTGTCTAACACTACGAAGTCAGGAAAAGTTACTGCCGCCCCGATTTCAAATAATTCGAAAAGTGATAAAAGTGTGTCACACAGTACCAGTGTGAAAGTTGGCGAGAGAGTGAAACACACCGAAAAATCGGGTGTGGCGAAAAGCAGTGGGAAAACTTCCACACCTAGCGGTCGTCACACGGATGGAAAAGCTTCCGGAGACGACCGCAGGGACAGAGCCGACACGAAGAGCAAAATTGTAAATAAAATGTCAAAAATCCCGTCCGCACCTGAGAAAAGGGTGAGCGGACAGGGAAAGGGCCTCAGACTCGTACAAAGGAAACGTGCAGTTGGATTACGGAAGGAAAAGTGGAAGTATGCCGCCACAGATTCAAGGAGTTTTTGGAGAAGACAAAGTCAATGTGGGTAGAAGATCGATCGTCGTCGAGCAACTCGAACGAGAGTAGATCGTCGCAGCGTAGAAGGTCGCCGAAGCTCCAGCGGTTGCCAGTGAGGGGGAGTGCGACAAGGCGCTCGAGGTCGCCAGTGTACAGTCAAACGTTGGAGCGCTACTCCTCGCCAGAGCGCCGGAGGTCGTTAGTGCCCCAGAGAGTGCCAAATAGGGACAGCGATCAGCACAGCAGGTCGCACGACAGACAGGTCGGTGACGGAGCAGGACGGGTCACCACGGAGGGACGGAGAGCGCAACTGGTCGCCACGGCGCCGGAAATTGATAGAATGCCGGAGGTCGCCAAAGCAGAGGGACAGCTCTGATTTAGGGCTGGTACTTTACGGTTTTTTAGTTATCCGTTTAACCGGTTGTTTTTCCGGTCGGTTACACGAAAACCGTTTTTCCGTTTTCAGCAAAAAATACAGCCAAAAAAATTTCATCCCTGTGTAATACATTATTAAAAAACAAAGCTGAAAAAAATATGATTTAGGCCTTGGTAAGGCAAGCACAATTATTGACTACATGTTGCATTTTGGGATTTAAACTAGAAGAAAGTTGACGTTGATAAATTTAAGTACTTTATCAAGAATTTTGACTTTATGTAGCTTTAACATTTTTACAAGATGGCTTAGGCCTATTTACAACGTAAGCCAAAAACAAAACAACAAAATTTAACACAACGTTTTTGTTAATGTTCCATTCATTTCAAATTATGAGCCAGAAACATTAGCATGTTTGCGTTTTTGGGTAGCAACGCATTTCGTTTACGTGTTATGATGCCGCTTCCCTGTCGTTCGCGCTAGGTATGGACGAGTCCACTTCTCCATGACGCGGGGAGGGCAGATGCTGGCCAGCTTGTCTTTAACTGCCTCGTGTACGCGCTGGCGATCAGCAGTTTGTTTCGAAGAAAGTAAGCAGCTTCGATGGGACAACAAGCCCATGCGGATTATTTGTAAATAAGCGCCCCCCTACCCACCCCGGTTTTCTACTTTCACTGATTTTGAGTGTTTGGATTAGTAAGCCTAAATGATGATACTTTGGCTCGTTCACCGCGGGTTTTGAATGGTGCCCGCAGCAAACGTTTTTCGGATATGGGTTTTATAATCCGTGTAACCGAACGTGGAACGGTTTCCGATTAACCGTGTAACCGATCCCAGCCCTACTCTGATTACGAGAAAAAATTCGAAAACATTTGCAAAGGCTTAGAGAGGCGTTGAAACAATGCTCGAAGGGTCTGTTTTCTCCAGAGGAAGGGGAAAACTCGACTTTGCCACCATCATCAAGAGATCAGACGTCATCTAAAAGACAACATGAGCCTGATCCTATACCAGCTAAGTGTAAGAAAGTCAAGAAAGGATTCGAGGCGGACGATATTTTTTCTGAAGAGGAAAATTTCGACCTGGAAGGGGAAGAAGAAGTCGAAGAAAAAGAAGAAGGTGAGTGGGGTGGAGAAGAGGAAGAGTTTGTTCCGGAATGGAACCGATAACGACGATCCTTTAGAAGGGCTCTGGCTTCATACATTGGAAGACTTTTGCGGGCTATGTTTTTAACCACCTACGTGTGAAACACGATATGCAAAAGAGGCCATGCCCACTGAGGAGGACCCCAACGATCCTCCTATGGACACCCTAGCTAACTCTGGGATGAAGAAGATTCTGTCACTACACCTCCCCCAATCAGCGGTGGCTTTTAGGCAACTGCTAAATAATAAAGCCCTAACTAGAAGAGACGACAAGGCAATTTCTTTGTCCAAGTCACTGCCCGCTCATGACCCAAGAAAAACCAAAATGTTTTTTCGATCAACAGGGAAAGGCGCACCATCGAAAAAAACGCTACAAGACATTCCCGGAGGCGGAGTACATCACAGAGAAAGCTGAACTCGAGATGGATTCAGTGCTCAAGATGCCTTCAGTCATCCGCACGCCTCTTAGTCAGCACGATGAAGATGAGGTGATGTTAAGGTGTGGGATGCGTGCAAACTCACACGCCAAACTGGTCTACTCGGCCTTGACAGCGGCGATCAAGTCTCTAGTGCGTAACAGACCGGAACTGCGGGATGACGAGAACGTGCGGGAATGCCTGCACCTCAGGAAGAGAGCTTCCTTATTTCAACGGGACAGTCTCAACAGGTCGACCCGGCTCTTGGTAAATTCGGTGTTTAGGAAGCGGGACGCACTTCTGGAGTCAGATACACAAATCCCCACGGACTTAGCAGGTCAACTGCGACTACTTCCAATCCATGCTTCGTCATAGATTTTCGACGGTAAATTGCTCGAACTGGCGCCGGAGCTTAGAGAAAAGACGAAACCTCTCTCAACAGCGGGGAAAGCTTTTCCACAACAAAGGGGGAAGAGACTGTTCGGCAAAACCCAAAGCGGTTTCAGAGGACAGATGCAAGGGGGGAGTGAGAACAGAGGATCCATGCGCAAGTCGATGCAAGCAGACAGGCAGAGCGACACCACACCCTTTCGTGGCTCAGCCCCTCCAAGGGGCGGAAGAGGTAGTTCACAGTTTCCTCGAGGAAGAAGTTCCTTCAGGGGAAGGGGAAGGAGGCCTACCCGTCAGTGACAGTCAGCGAGCGAACTTTGCCCCAGTTCACAGACAGGTGAGAGGAAGGTTGCGGTGGCACCTGGAAGAATGGGGGCGACTAATGGACGACCAGTTCGTACTGGACACCGTTCAACACGGTTATTATCCTCCATTTTCCTCCCATCCAGCGTTAATGGACAAACCCCCAGAATGGATGAGAAGGGACATCGGAGGACAAAGAACTGGAAAAAAGAGGTACAGATGCTGGTGAGAAAGGGAGCATTAATCATTTCACCGCCGGGTTCCAAAGGCTTCTGGAGTCCGGCGAGGGTGATCCCAAAGAAAGGCGAAGGAAAGCGGTTAATTTTCAACCTGCGGAAGGTGAACTCTCTCAATGCGACAGAACACTTCAAAGTGGAAACCATAGGGTCCATTCTGTAACAGACATTGGCTCACCCTCGTACCTACCTGTGTGCTGTTGTGTTGTGCT
>JAHWFP010178739.1:50572-66903 GCA_023313725.1 Lithobius niger | reverse complement strand
GGGATTCGAACCCGGTTCGAATCCCCGCTGAGGCAGTCTGACATATAAGTCCAAAAAGCAACGTAAATAGGTTTGCATCCGTATTTATTAAATTATTCCTAGCAACTAATTTGTTTTTAAATATTTGACGAGTGACACCAATATACCATGATAAAAAAAAAGACAGGTCACAATTAACTTCCAATTCGACATCAAGATATTTCTGTGAAACATTGTGAGCAAAAACTTAAAAATAATTGATAGTTGAGGTGGATGAAGCCTTTCAAAATAATGCTATCAACCGACCAAAACAACCCAAAGTTAATCCCATCGATTAATGCATCAGACACTAACGGATAAACTTAAACGTATTTCGTTGAACATTTGAATTAATACTTGGTAGAATTAACGTTTTGGTAAGTTGATATCGTTCCTTTGAAATGCAAAAAAAAATCTAAACTTGGCGGCCTTTATGTCAGCTTGGGGTTTTTGAGAACCTCAACATAAGAAAACAAGTAGTTGATGCAGTGAACTGGTAGTAGTAGTAGTTGCTCAAAGATCAGAATCACCCTATTCTGGAGGGGAGGAGGAGGCCGAGGATTAATTTAATTTTACCTTTAGGCTGCCCCTCCCATCCAATTGGAAAATACAATTCCTGTACGTAGCGGCATAAAACGCGTCCAGTCATTTCAAAGATAACACAAGAAACTTCCGTTATATGATATCACAAAAAAAAAACTATGTCTGCTGTTACATTCCATACCCCTTTTCATTTTCAGCAGAATTCCCACGGTGCTTCTGCCTTCTCGGATGATCATGTTCGGCATGAAAATGGTCATAAAAGCATGTTGAGGGAACAAATAGCGCTTCCCAACCCTCCTCCATATTCGGAAACGAGCTTCTGAGGCATTTTCAAGGAAGGGGGCGTGTCTGTATGCTTGTTTGTCCATCAGTATCGCATTACTTCTAGTTCATTGACATGTTGATACGAAACTTATTACCTTAATGAAATCGCTTCTGCAGATTTTATTGTAATGATATACCTACTGTATCGAAATATATTTTTAAGATCAAGCAGCTCGCAATAGAACTGGACTGGAGTATTCATCGAATTGGAATATGGCTCCACAGGAAGAAGTATTTCAATAAGACGTTGAAGAAATTCACAGATGGGGCGTAAGTTGCTTATCAAGTTTTAGTTGTTAAAGAGATAGTGACACTGATACATCTTTTCTTTCTTACACTTCTGTACTTCCTTTATAAAACAAAAACACACCAATTAAAGTGGATTGGCATCAAAAGGATCGGACAGTTACGTGAACAATGCAAAGTACAGTCAGCATTCGTCATAGGAAGTCGTTTAGTTAGTCTAACTGTGCATATTTTGCTGTAATACATTCCGAGAAACAGTCTACTATGGCTATCAAGCAGCCTTTTAGAATAGGGGAAAGGGTACACTATTGTGCTAGTGGGCTGATGAACAGTTCGAAAGCACGGGCTGTTATTACAATAAAGCACTCCATGGAACAGTTCAGCAGGCCAGGGATGTGAAACTCGAGCACACCATGGAATAGTCCGGGCTGCTGTGACACTCAAGCAAATAAGGCATCAGTCTGATAAGCCAAGCAGCTGTTAGGCTTCAGTCCTCCACGGAACATCCAATAGGCAGGCTGCTGTTACACTGAGGTGTGTACTGTACAGCACTCTGATAGTCCATGCTGTTGTTACATGTAAGCCTTGTATCTATGGTGTACAGTCCTAACAGATTAGGCTCCTGTAATATTCAAGTAATACATGGAACAGTAAAATAGGCAAAAATGCTTTCATACTCGACCTCTACATGAAACTGTCTGGCAGGCCAAGCTGCTGCTTCACTCAAGTGCTCCGTGCACCATAATCCAAGCTGCAAGCACTCAATTTAATTCAGTTCAATTCAATCTTATTTAGAAAGCTATAAGCCAGATGCACTCAGAAGTCTAGGGAACAATCTGAGTAATGAAGAGAGACATCTGTGGCTCAATAAAAGATTTCCCGTAGATTTTAGTAACAATGGTGTTATCAAGATTATTTAGTTGGTGTACAACTGTACTTATGAGCTACATGACTATTAAAGCTGTTACATACATAAAACAGACCTTGTTTAGAAATAAGATTTATTAATAATAACAAATTTAGAAAATTAATAATAGAATTTAGAAAAATAAATTTTTCTTCTTCTGTTCCTGGTAATTTTCAAATGCAATGAATTAGTTGGAAAAAATTCAGTCCTTGTTTTTCCTCTGTTCCTGGTTTTTGTCAAACTCACTGAATCAGTTGGCTATTCGCTCTTTGTTTTTCCTCTGTTCTTGGTACTTGTCAAATGCATTGAATCATTTGGATAAAAATTCACGCCATGTTCTTCCTCTGTTTCTGGTACTTGTTAGATTCATTGAATCAGTTGGATAAAAATTCACTCCACGTTCTTCCTCTTTTCCTCGTACTACAACACTCTGAAGATGCTGAGCATGACAGTAAAATTCAATCTGTAGTAGCTAAGCTTTCTTCGTCTGTTCCTGGTACTTTTCAAATGCATTGAATCAAATGGAAAAAAAATTCACTCCTTGCTCTTCCTCTGTTCCTGGTATTTGTCAAAGGCATGGAATCAGTTGGATAAAGATTCCCTCCATGTTCTTCCTCTGTTCCTCGTACTACAACACTCTGAAGATGTTGTGCATGATAGTAAACTTCAATCTGTATTAGCTTCCACACGAATTGCATATTAGTAGTAATTTAAAAAAAAAATATTTTTTATTTCTTTATTAATTTGTGACTTTAAGTTAAATTGCATGATTAGGAATAATTTTTTTAGCTGAGTTGAAGGCGTGCACCCGTAATCTAAATTATTAACTCTAATAATGTAATGGTAAAACAATCTATTGTACATACGTATATCAGTGTTTTGACCAAGATCCCCTACTTCATCATAATGACTTTAATAGTTGCTGCAAAGACGGATCTACTTTACATTTTCGTGGGCCTAAATCTCATTGGTCAATGCTTCTCTAGCACAGACTGACATTCTAATTGCACTTCCTGCACTCATGCACTCGGCTGATCCACGTTTTCGGTTCAGACTTTCTTTAATTACTTTGGTCTGAGTGGTATGGTTGCATTTGTAAAGGTCTGGGAGTTTGAACTTTGTCATGCAGCCTGAATTGGAGTGTCTTACTATTGCATTTGGATGAAAGCTGCCACCGAATTCCAAGAGCTGCAAGATAGTTTATAGCTCAGAACCTTGAAGGTTACTCTTTCGTTATGCTACTGTGACTGATGAATTGTTTATATGTAATACACACTTTTAGAATGTGATAAACTTAAAACCTGAAAGGTAGTCTTATCTCAAACATGCGAAGGGTAAGAAAATAATGCAAGTCTCCCGCCTGAAAACAAAAACTACAAAATAAAATGCATAAAAAATAACAAAAGTGAAAACTAGTTTACCGAAGCAAAGAAGATATATTATGTTAATCCTGTGAACTGAGTCACAAATTTTTTTTAAATCCTATTTGACGAGTTATTGCATGCTCATGCTCTGCTCATGCTCTGAAAACCACAGAATATTTGGTGAATTTGACAGGTGCACTGCTGAATTGATAAAATCATGTTCATAAATTATGTTATGAAGCTATCCAATTGCTTTGGTCTTATTTTGCTTTGGTTGCAGATGGCGTCTTACATTTTACATCTTTGCTGTAATTTATGGAGGTCTAACGGTAAAAGATGTAAGTGTATTTGTTTTATTTTATTACATCTACCAACTAACGGACATTCTTCACTAAGGGTCAATGCTTTCTTAATGTACCAAAGTTAAAATCTGTACATACGGCGACTGAAATTCACGAAATGTAGCTACGAATGTTAAGTATTGGTATTTGGCAAATCCTTTAGCTATGATGTACTTATTTTTAGAATGTATGAATTTATACTTTTGTCAAGCTTAAGTAAATTCTAATGTCTCATTGATGTACCTTAATGGATGTATAAGGTTATTTTTTACGTGGTAGATTTGCTCCTTTTAATTTTACAATATAACTTGTTTTGTTTTTTTGTATTATTTTACTCGTGTAATAAAATAATTACATACAGCATTTAATAATACACTGCCACAAAAATTTCAACAAAAAATCTTGCAATATTATTAAAACAATTCATAATTACAATTAAAATAATTATCACATAAATTATTGTAGGCTAAACTTTAAAAGGAAATATTTGAATTAACGTCCTTTTCAAATATTGACTATCTCCGGATGGAGATGGACTATTTTTCGAAGAATTTCCTATGCTTTTACATACTACAATCGACATGAGCACAACAACATCTCCAGAGTCCTTCTCTTATTAAATCGACAGATGTAGGCTGAGTCGATGCTTTGATCTGTGGCAACCTTTGTATACATTTTATTCTTTAATTTTTATAAACTAAGAATTATATGTATTTGTTTTGTATTTGTTTCAGTTACCATTAACAAACGTAGCTGAATGCTTTCCAGAATCATTAAGCGAACAGGTACGTTTTACTTAACCATATTTCACCTGATATATTATTAACAACCCATAACAACTGCATTATAAAAGAATTTGCATTATAGAAGAATTTGTGGGTTTCAAAACACACTGCTTGCAACACTTACTTACAAACAATCGAAGGCTTCTGTGTTTTCATGCAAATTTTAGGTTTGTCCGTCCCATAAGGCTAGGGCGCTTCATGGTAAATATTGCAGTCGGACAACGGTAATAGACTGTAACTCCTAACCAGCTCCTTGGATAGTACAAAACAGACGGTTATGCTGGAAAACCGTAACCCAACATTCAGTACGAACCCCAAAACCAACAACTTCCTAATCCTAAGCCTGGTATTTATACCAATCCATACAAAAGAAAACCAGAAAAACCGACTGGGGGATTATGTGTTGACATGTGGGGGCCATGTGACCAATGGCATGACATTCCACATATTTGGCCAAATCTTTTATTCCATGAATTAGTGACATTCCAATCATTTCGTAATTACGAGATAAAATTACACAGCAGATTAGGCACCTGCTGGAAGATTCGACTAAATTTGTTGGGAGAGTACATTATTTATCATTCAAGGGCAAAGTTATTTCCTACCTACGTCCAGTATCAGCATTGTGTGCTATGCAATAGTGAGGGGGAGTAGGGAAGTGTGTGCTCCCTTATAATCCACCGAACATTGACTGCACTGGTTCTAGCCTGTTACATCTCTCACTGCTAAGGTTTTGCTTAAGAAAGAGATCACCCCCGTCCCCTTGTAGTACCGCCTAATCATAAGTATTATAACACGATTGAAACACACACAACTATCGTACCATGTATTCTTGTTCCACTAAAACTGTACAAAGTTTCACGACTAGTGTATTTCTACAAATGCACTCCATATAGAGAATCGGGGAAAAAATTATAATTAACGAAATACTTACAACACATTGTCTTCATGTCTTCAGTTGGCACACTGATTATGCACGATAATTTTCTGTTTTCATCTAAAGAGTTCTTTTCAAGACAAACTGTTCAGGCTTTCACCACCTCCAGAAAAACAAGTTATAAGCTCTTGTGAGAGATTGCGTACTCCAATGACTTCACCCCTAGTCTGCGGAAATTTGTTTGGGGCTGAGACATCTCGCAACCCATCCAGTCAATGAACTGCTTCAAATGCCTGTCTTCACTGGGATCTGATGTAGAAATCGTGAGTCTGCATTCAACTGACGAATACCCAACTCTAACCGGTATATATCCAGGGCCAAGCTGCTCCTCACTGCTGCTCCTCGCACGGTGCACTTTCTTGGTGCCACCATCTCCATGGCAACTTTCTTCCACAGCCACACTCCTCTACTCTGCCCGGGAATGCTGCGAGTAAACAGTCCTGTCTGTGACACAACTTGCAACACGACACTGTCCTATTTGTTCTTAGCCGTATTGTCCATCGAAGTTTTCAGCTGGTTCCCATCCACTGATGGCACCCGCCTGGGCATTCAAGTATTGGTCAGCCTCAAAGAGCGACGTATAGTCAGGGAGCAGTTGTAGGAAATTTAGGGCTACTGTGCAGAATTTGCGAACTTTGATTTTTCACTTTGGTGTTGTTGTTTACATCCCAAGGAATAGTTTTCCACATGTTACCACCTTGGCAATACGGATTTAATGTATTAAGCATTAAAGATAGTGGTCAAAATGGCGCCAAATTTTGCCATTTGGCCGATTATGCAAGAATCGTTAGTGATACGCAAAAAAAGGTTGAGATAAAAGTGTTTGCAATTATGTAATCTACAATGTCTTTCCCACACGTTTTTTCATGTCTTGTGGTTTTCGAGAAAAATGAATTTTAGGCCATTTTAAACCATTTTTTTTAGCTAATTTAATGCTAACAGACGTCTCAATAACAGACGTCTCAATTTGTCAAGTTACAACTTTCAACTACTGCTGCATCGTTTCTAATTTAGGTGGATGGCTCCAATTAGACTCATTCGAAAGGTGAGAGTGTCTTCTTTGCAACAAGGGTCGTTGAAAGGGTCTACGACTGTTAGGAACCAGCTACGCCTGTTTTGCTAGGGGCTGGTATTACAGTCACCGTTGGATTTTTCGCTTATTTTCAACTTTCAACTGCTATTGTGACGTGTCTAATTTAGGTAGATGACTTCAATTAGATTCATTTAAAAGGTGGGAATGTCTTCGTTGTAACAAGGGTACTTGAAAGGGTCTACGACTATTAGAAATCAACCTACACTCGTTTAATTAGAGGCTGGTATTACAGTCATCGTTGTATTTTTTGCTCATTTTCAACTTTCAACTTCTATTGTGACGTTTCTAATTTAGGTATATCCTTTAAACTACCTTGTTGAAAAGAAGACATTACCCCCTTTCGAATGAATCTAATTGGAGTCATCTACCTAAATTAGAAACGTGTCAGCACCAGTTGAAAGTTCCAAATGAGTGAAAAGTCCAACGGTGACTATGATACCAGCCCATAGTAAAACGGGCGTAGCTCGGTTCCTAACTGACGTAGACTCTTTCAACAACCCTTGTTGCAAAGAAGACACTCTCACCTTTCAAATGAGTCTAATTGAAGCCATCCACCTGAATTAGAACGATGCAGCAGCAGTTGAAAGTTGTAAGTTGACAAATTGAGACGTCTGTTAGCATTAAATTCGCCAGAAAATTACCGAAAATTGTCCAAAATCCATTTTTTTCGAAAACCATAAGAGTTATGAAAAAATGTATGGGAAAGACGTTGCAGATTACATTATCGCAAACAATTTTATCTCAACCGTTTTTGTGTAACACTAACGGTTCTTGCATAATCGGCTAAATTGCAAAATTGGGCGCCAATTTGGCCGACATACATTAAATGCCTAACACATTAAATGCGTATTGCCGAGGTGGCAACATGTGGGAAACTATTCCCTAGGATGTAAACAACAACTTCCAAGTGAAAAATCAAAGTTGGCAAAATGTGCACGCTTTTTTAAAACTGCTTCCAACGTGCTACAGCACTATCAGTAGCCGGAGATACTAAGAGTGGTCTGAGGATTTGCTAATTCTCCTTCGTACTGCTGCTGTAATTTGCAGAAAAAGATTTTTTCCACCTCTCTCTCCTCACTTGCTGTAAAATACTGTTCGAACCTTCAGCAGAAGTGGCGGAATATCGGTGCTCATGCTTGTCAACGGCTTTGAGGGGGGGGGGTTGCCAGGCCACCTAGCATTGCACGCTTCGAACACTCAAGCCCATTCCTTCCGTCTTTTCTAATTCTTCAATCTATTTTAGTGGATTGTGCCCTTAGATCCTGGCAGTGGCGTGGTGGTAAAGTGTTTCTGGATGTACACCATTCGAACAAGCCCAAAGCTTTGACCACGCAGGCTAGACAGAGCATTGGCTTCACACTGCAACCTGCATGCACGTAGAGCGGAATCTCTCAGGCTCTCCCATATGCAACCTGACTACCGATATTGCCTTCATACCACCATGTTCAGCGACCAGGCTCGGAGCCAAGTGCTCCATCCTGCACCTCACAGAATAATTATTCCGTACGGACCATGCTACAGGCCTTTTTTCTCCACCTTACACTGTTGTGCCGTACCTGGCCGTTTAAGACTTGCTACCTAAACAGTGCGTCCTCCAATGAGTGAACTAATTATTCTGCCAGTCCTTGGTTTTTGCCTGTATTGTTTCGTCTTGAAAGCGTCCAGTTAATCGTCCTATTTTCTTTCATTTCTGTCAAAATAGGTCCATAACCGAATTGTCATTGCATGCATTTCTTCAAGATTTGCGCAATCTGAACATATGCATATACGAAGATGCAATCGTCGTTTGCTCTTCATAATAAAAATGTGTTTCATTTTGAAATGTGACAAACCGCATCACGTTCTTGTTAAAAGGATTGTTGGCCTGAACTGGGTCATGAACTGATGCAACTTTTTGGGTTGCCATGGTTCGCGTCCTCAACATACACTGTTTTTGCTGCTTAACTTTCTTATTTTGTTATTTTGAATTCTGTATTTGAACTGCTTTCAAGGAGAAAAAAGTTCTCTTCCAAGAAACAATCTCAAATTTTCCCGACAACGTTGGGTCGTAAGTCAGCCAATAGAGCTTGGAAAAATAACTGTGCTCCAGTAGAATTTCCAAAACGAATTTTAACGATTCTATCATTCATAGTTCACCCTTCACTATTGCCGATCTTGCAATACACTAACCTCCAGGCTTATGCCTAACACTATGGTTGTTTGTATTTCAGTTTTATTTCCACAAAAGTTTTTAAAAATGCTTAGTTTTTAATTTCTTCCCAAGGTTTTTTCTTCAATGTAGAAAAAAAATCGGCCCACATGATTGGGTCTTCCCCGAAGATTCGATCATAGCAGCCTCCAAAAGGTTGGATCATCTAGCCACCATAAGATATTTTTCGTCCACTGAAAAAAATTTCCAAGTTCGTATCTGGGACAGGGCCCCAGTTGTACAACGCCTATTTAGCGACAACACAAGATTTCTGAGTTTTCACCCAAGTTCCAGGTTTGTCCCCACCATAAAGCTAGGGGACTTCTCAGTAAGTACTGCAGTCAGGTATGGTCTTCCGCTGTTTTGGCTAACAGGCCTCATGGATCGTACAAAAATATGGCTATACCAGCAAACAGTAACCCGCGTTCAGTACGAACCTCAAACACCTGTAACAGCTTGCATGTAACAGCAGGCAGCGCGCAACACACAAAGCATACACTTCATAGTACACTTTGCCTCAAACATGGAGGCCTGCCAGCCTTCCAATTACTGCACACACAGAAATTGGACAGCTGCCAGTCGCCAGGTGGCAGCACGGGTCCACTGCTCACCCAGTTGGAACCGGTCTGCACCTGTTCAGTAGTTGCTTCTGGCCAGAGCCCATTGTTCTGGAGCGTACAAAAAACGAGTCCGAGCAGAGGCTCGAGTTAGTTGGTGTGTAAGAGTTCTGAATGAACGTTTAGGACTCTTGAGCCTACAAGGGTCAGACAGAAGGATGAATTCTGGCCAATGCCTAATATGTAACGCTATAGATGCCTAGTCTCCTAGCTATACAGTGAGAAGTAAATTATAATTGAGCCTCGCCTTGAAACTATTCGTCTACTTCCTTAGCACTTTCCACACCAACTACCTCTTCGTGGTAAGGCAGACAGTATACAAACCATGCCATACACCAGCAATTCAGATGAATCCGTCCAGGGGATTATGTGTTGGTATGCTGGGGCATCATGTCATTGGTAACCTCAATTTCTGCGTATTTAGTCAATTCCTTAACCCGTGAATTGTTGACATTTCAATGGATTCCTAATTCCGAGGCCAGAGTACTCAATAGCTTAGGCACCTGCGGCAAGTTTCGATCTAGTGTGTTGGCAAGAGTCCATATTTCATATGAGATTCCATATGTATGTCATTCAACGGCAAGGTTATTCCCCACCCGACTCAATACTCGCGCATTGTGTGATTTTCCAATGACGGGGAAGTGGGGAAGTGTGTGCTTCCCTATTCCACTGAATATTGACTGTAAGGTTGCATTATGCAACGACTCACGTTTGAATTCTCTCAACTAGAATTTAATCGCAATGGCATAGGCGTCATTGCCACGCTGACAACGCTACCTGGATTAGCTAATTTCGACATTGTTTGAGTGACAATAAGATAAAGAATTCCTCCTGACGAAACAATTTTCCCGTTGTTCACTTAGGTTATTGATGGTAATCGTTGTGAGCCAACCGAGCTAAAATCCGCCATGTTGAAATTTTAGATAATTTCTAGCCTCTATAGTACTACAAGAATTCAAAGGCGAGTGGTTGTATAAACGCACCCTAACTGGTTCTAGCCTGTTGCAAGCCTGCCTAAGGAACGTAAACAAGAAGTATCTCTCGTAGGTTTTGATGGGTCACCAAACAACACTTGATGTGCTCGCCTCATCAAAACTAACAGTTCGCATTTTTTTTGGTTAGGAACTGGTCAGTATTTATGGCGGTGGGCAACCATATTTATGGCAACCATATTGTCGATGAACCCCCTCCCCCCTCTTCAAGTTCCTAAATATTATTTTGCCCCTCATTGCAAGTACAAAAATGATCCGCCCCCCCCCCCCCCCAACCCCAAAAGTAAGCTTTTATTATGCCTTTTAAGTCTGTTTTAGCTGACTTCTTGCAGTATAACGTTACGTAAACAGCAGCAAGGAAAACGTGGCTCGTTTTTGACGAAAGGACAGTTTGATAATAATGTTATAGAAAACATGCTTATGTAATCAAGATTTATACAGTAACGAGACTCGTACAGTATGGAGACTCATACATATCAAGAGCCATACATGACGAACATGCATTTAGACAGTAGGTCTACACCGAAAAATGCCAAGAATGTTTCTAGAAAGTTTTGAAAAAGTCTATGCAAGCTATTATTGATATTAACAACTTTGACATGTTGTAAAAACTTCCATCCTGGGTTGTCGAGGCCACAAGCAGAGGCATTTTTTAGATTTTGAAAATATTTCTGCTGAAAATTTTTTCTTGATGTGGAAAAATTTAATTTTGGCCAATTTAACCTCCCCTTCCTACAATTTCCTTCTATTTCCACCATAAATTATGACAGATCCCTCATGACTTATTCTGATGAACTCAACCTGTAAAGTGTTGCAAAGCAACCTCTTAGACCTTATTTCTTTTTTCGTGGGTTTTACGCATTGTGAGCTTGAAACCCATAAAAACTTGTGTATTGTAATTGTTTACAATTAATAATTTGCTTTGGTTTGTCACAATTTATTATTGTTCCTTATTTATTTGGATTATTCCCATTATTGTTATTTATTTCAAGAAGTTGCTTATTCCGACTGTTATTGCTGCAACTATGGGAATGTTCGCTAATTACACTCTGTGAAATGAGTTGTTGCAGAGACTTGGATTATTTCTAATTAGCTGTTGCAGAGAATTCTTTGCACAGTAGCATTTGGATTTCTTGTGATTTCCCATGCAGCATTACGAAGCCACATTCTCTCTTTCATTGTTGTGGCTCTTACCTCAAAGCTCTTCATAGATCAAACACTGTTGACACTCTTAATGGAACATATTTTTATCCTTTCTTGGACCCTCCATACATTGGTGTGTTGTCTAAATTATTTCTAATAATGCAGTTCCAGGAATTCCGAACAAGTGTCCCTTTTTGCACAAACAGTTCACCAAATGAAACACTTGGTGAACTTTAAACACACAAAAAGCAGTGAAGAAACCCACGAAACCATAAGGGGAAACCAACAAAATCTAGCAAAGCCGTTAAATAAATTGCTACCATAATTTCATAAGTAGCGTTATTTACATAACAGCCAATTCTGCTACCTCGAATCAGAGCATTTTTCTGCCTTCAACCCTGTACCACTGCATCGCCATATGTATGTGGTAGATGACCTGGATTACTCGGAATTGCCATAAGTTACAGGATAATCACAAAATTAATTTTTTTTTTACAGCTTTCGTTTTAAAATGACATGAATCCAGACAACAAATGTCGCACAGATTGTAGGTGAACATGACTGACTCGAAGTATTTTTCTATTACAAACGCCAAACTCAAACGAGAATGTCCCGCTGACTTATATGGTGAATGGTGGATCTGCAATGCAACCGCCAGAGAACATTGCATAGCTCGATTATAGCAACCTAGCTCAGTTGTAGCATGCCGGTTTGATTTTTGCAGTGAAGATTTTCATTTTTTAAATGGAAAGCTAGCCGAGTGCGGCGTAGAAGCTTAAACCTAGCCGCATCCTGCTTAAAACAGGCTGACGACTACTCAAAATGCGCAGCTTTTTCTTTACAAATATATCAGCAGAACACGTATTGCATAAGCAAATATTTTACAATTTTAATTCAGTGCACCACGATCACAAATCCTTACAGTTTTTACACTATTTGGTTTACGAAAAGCCAGATGATTTTTTGCTAAGCTGAATAGAGAGTACCTACTCTTATCATATTTTATTAACGCTTTAGGTGTTAGGCATCAAGTATATCAGAACACAGTGCATTTGGTTATACCTACAAATAGTTTAGTTGTTGAGAGGCGCCTTGAAAGAACGATCGATGAATATTGTAAATTAATTAACCGTAGCATTAACTCCATACTGCCTTAACACCACACAAAAATTACACACATCTGTTTTTATGTTAATAGAGAGAGTCTAATAAAATGGTGCGCGGACTTCTCGTGTCCAGACTCTTTGTCCTATAGACTTCTTGCCCCGCGGACTATTCATCCCGGCCCCGGACTGCTGCAAGTAGCATTTTATACTGCCTTTTTTGTTTATGCAAGAGTCAACAGTTCGATTGAGTTTCATTCTTCGTTATTGCGGTAGTGATTCTGGCAATTGGGGAGGCTTTTGGATGTTTATCATTCCCGAATAAAGCTTTTCTCCCCCCCCCCCCCCCCCAAATTTCTGATTATGCACACTTGGAGTTTCATTCTTCGTTATTCCGGTAGTGAGTTCTGGCATTTTGATTGGGGAGACTTTTGGATGGTTAACATTCCCGCATGAAGCTTTTCTGGCCCCGGCCCCCACAGTTCTGAGTATGCACACCTGGATTTTCATTCTTCTTTATTCCAGCATTGAGTTCTGGTTGATCTGATTTGAGAGGCTTTTGGATGTTTATCATTCCCGCATGAAGCATTCCCATCCTCCACCCCCACAGTTCTGATTGTGTACACCTGGAGTTTCTCTCTTCGTTATTCCGGTAGCGAGTTCTGGCAGTTCTGATTGGTGAGGCTTTTGGATGTGTGTCATTATCGCATGAAGCGTCCCTCCTCCTCCCGCCCCCCGACAGTCCAGATTGTGCACACCTGGAGTTTCATTCTTCGTTTTTCCGGCAGTGAGTTTGTGGTAGTTCGATTAAGGAGGCTTTTGCATGTTTATCATTCCCGCATAAAGCGCTCCACCAAATTCTAATTGTGCACACCTGGGGTTTCATTCTTTGTATGTTCTGGAAGTGAATTTCCGACAGTTTTGCTTGGGGAGACTTTCGGATGATAATTTTCATGCGCATTTCGCCCTCCATCTTCCCCACCCCATCGTTCTGACTGTGCACTGCCAACAGTACCACTGCCAGATGTGCGCTCGATGTACGGTTCATTCTGGTGGGGTGTATGTTGGGACGAAAAGTCCTGCCTTGAATAAAATATCCAGCAAGAGTTCGTCAGTTTTACGCAACTAAAACGTTTTTGCAACCGATGCAAACTATCAAGCTTTTATTGATGATGACGTACGGTAAAATATCTTCGCACGCTCGTTGACGTAATAAGTGATAAAATAAAATTTGTTGTCACATAAAACTTTAATGCACAAGTTTAGTACTCTGCCTAGTAAACTGTCAACACGCCTACATAGTCCAAGCTGCTAAACTGATAAAACCATTAGTATGAGCGATTTTAACATCAATTACAACTTGAAAAAAAAAAACCAGCCATTGCACTCATCGGTCCCAAACAGTATCCCCAGAACTAGTGCTGCCTTCTGTTACCACAAAATTGAAACACTCAACTCAGAAAACCAACTCAACCCTCAATCAGAGATACCAAGGAATACAGTAATGCACAAAAATTTAAAAAACGAAACTTTTCAACGGGTTACTGGCAGCCAGGCATAACGAATAAAAATAATTATTAAGTTAACAATACAGAAAAAAAAATTACCAATATGAACAAAACTTTTACAATAGGCAGCGTAAAGTAACCAGAGGAATAATAAGGAAAGTAATGAATAACATACACATTAAAAATTACACCTAAAATAACGAAATGAAGGAAAAATAAAAGCAATTTGAACAATAAACATTTTTCAAGTAGTTCTGTAGAAAGAAATTAGCATAAGAATTTTTACAATGTAACGGATTATTTGCATGTTAAGAGTTACCTCTGAAAATGCTAATTTTGTGGGGTTGAAAAGCATCCCTTTTAGGTTTGTTACAAGCTTATTTGAAACAGAAAGGTTTTGAATGGTTCGTAGCATTGTCCTTTACGTCGTTATTCACGCATGTACATTTTGCGCATTGTATCTAAATCATCATAAGTGTACTCTATAAATAATTAAGACAGTTCTCCCTCCATCTATCCGAAGTTTGTTGCAGTTAAATCAATCCACGTTTCGCCTTTCGTTTCAGATAACCACCAATCAAATTCGCTGGTATTTATTCAGCGAATTAGGATTTTACCTAATGCTTTTTATCTTACTTGTTTATGAGGACAGACCCTCAATCCACGTTTCTCCTCTCGTTTCAGATAACCACCAATCAAATTCGCTGGTATTTGTTCAGCGAATTAGGATTTTACCTAATGCTTTTTATCTTACTTGTTTATGAGGCCAGACCCTCAATCCACGTTTTTCCTCTCGTTTCAGATAACCACCAATCAAATTCGCTGGTATTTGTTCAGCGAATTAGGATTTTACTTAATGTTTTTATCTTACTTGTTTATGAGGACCGACCCTCAATCCACGTTTCGCCTCTCGTTTCAGATAACCACCAATCAAATTCGCTGGTATTTATTCAGTGAATTAGGATTTTACCTAATGCTTTTTATCTTACTTGTTTATGAGGACAGACCCAAGGTAATTAAAAATAATCATAGTATTGTATATCACCACTGAAATAAAGAATTATTGATGATCTTATATATTTAAGGACACTAACGTATGCATAAGATTAGTTGTGCAGTATTGAGCCACATCCAGATAGCCCCCGCCCCCCCCCCCCGAATTTTGCCGGAAATTAATCCATAGTAGCAGTTGTAAAAGTGCTATATGGAGGCACTTCCTCACAAACAAACTGAGAATTTACCACGGTGACATCCCTTCGGTAAACCTGTAAGAAAACTTAGTATGGTTGGGGCCGATGGCCTTGAAAGGCATTTTGGGTTTTCCATGTTTTCACTGTTTAAATAATATTTAACTACCTGCTCACTCATCATACTAAGGAAATGGTGCTATGTCTGTGGGTGCGGAAAAAGCATATGGTGCCACATAATGAGGTATTGTGCGTAATTTCCAATAATGGTTTGGAAAGTAAAAGAGCTTGTTGGCCTTGATCATGGCCGCACACCTTCAAGCCATCAGCTGGAATGGTTATTCCTTATTTCGTTCCCTCTAAGGAGGGAGCCCCCTATCTTATGGCAATGAGGACATGATTATTCTAAGATAGGTGGTTCCCTTCTTAGAGCAGAACAAAGTAAGTGTCAACCTGTCCAGCTGATGGCTTGAAGGTGTGCGGCCGTGATCAAGGCTAACAAGCTCTTTTATTACTTTGGTCAGTTGACCACAAAACATGGAAAATTATGCACGATACATTGTGGCGACATAGGCACCGCCTATCTAAGGTATTAACAAACATGTAATTTCTAAGGTGGTCAGTGCAGTGTCCCCATACGTGGCATAGCTCACTGTTCCCTTTGAAAAAAAAAATGGGAGTAAAGTTCCCACTTACAGTAAATAGGGGGGGGGGGGTTGAGGCTTAATGGCGCGTCGACAACTTGGTCATTAGCGCCAACCTCAGTTACAGTGCAGTGGTCCGGGTTGCCACTGCACCACACATTACAGAGATGTTATTCAAACCCCTAATCTAAATCTTGTCATACATCTGTACCTCCTGCAAAAATTGAAAAACACCGGACAGGAGGACATACTTATCGCCCAACTGACGCGCAATGTCATGCGGAAGACGGAAACGACGGCGAACACCATCAAGATGGCGACAATCAACAAGTAAGTGCCGGACCGTAAGTGGCCGTCGACACCAATAACATTCAGGAGGGTCAACCCCCCC
>JAHWFP010178739.1:28577-50472 GCA_023313725.1 Lithobius niger | reverse complement strand
TTTTTTTCCCCAAACAACATCGTTTTTCAACAATTATGTAAATTCCTAATAACGTAATTCTTTACAAGATTAATTTGATAACAAGCTAGACATTAAAAATTAAAAACTCTCGCATAAAATTCACAGTACGAATATTTTGAAAACTAGACATAAAAGAAAAAATTTATGAAACCATGAATAAGTGAAAAAAGCATATGACCACATTTTTTCACCTCACTAACCAGACTACAAATCTAGATGCTGATGAGTTTAGGGCATCTTGAGCACTTTGCCTCAACTCAGCTGAGGATTGAACAATTCGATCTTCTGGAGGCAAATTCAGACTTTTATCGCGAATTTATCGCCCCAACTTAACCTCACCTAACCTGACCTAACCGAACTTCTCGTGGAATTGTGGGCCCCCCCCCCCGGGGAGTGACGGGAGAAATTCGGCAGACATTAAAAGTCTGAATTTACCGCCAGAAGTTCGAACTGATCAATGTTTAGCTGAGTTGAGGCGTAGTGCTTGATGCACTAATGCTCCTCACTCAGCACTTAGTTGTCTGGTTGTTGAGGGGAAATTGTTTGGCCGTATTCTTTTTTCACTTATTTATGGTTTCACACTTTCTTTTCTTTTACGTCTAGTTTTCAAATTATACGTATTGTGAATTTTTTTGTCCGAGTTCTTAATTTTTAATGTCTAGTCTGGTACCAAATTATTGTTCGAAAAGAATTTATTTATTAGGAATTTATACGATTATTGAAAAACAACATTGTTTGGGAAAAAAACAGAAGGCTTGAAATGTTAAGAGACCATAAAATTTGCAAGTAAAACTTTTGAGAGAACAAAAGGGCCACGTAACGTTTGATGAGATAATTATGGTAAGAGCACAGGTGGTTTGTGCCGATCTCCTTCTTTTTTTCTCATAACACACTTCTTTTTGCGGCTTTAGAATTGGAGCGTTTCGCAGATTGGACGTCACGTCGAACAATGTGGGTATTGATAGTAAATTTTCTGGCATTGCCTCAAAACTCCGTCGACGCAAATCTTTCATGGATGGTCGATTTTCGGATTTTGAAGGCACGTCTTTCCAAATATTGTTACGAACATAAACTCTGGTGTTTAATTAGTCGACGAGTTAGATGGTGACTGCTGACACTTTCTTTTGAATTTTCTTGACGTGTTTATGTTATTTCCCATTGTCTGGTTTTGTGTTTTATTATGGTACCTTGCATCTTGAAAAACTCTAAGGCTTAGTCACCTGACCAATGTCTTCTTGTTAAACCATGGTTTAAGCTTTATTGTTCTTTGGTGTGGTTTAGTTGCCTTCACTTGATAACGACTTTGAAGGAGACGAAACGTCGTGAAATTATTTATTTATTACTTTTCAATGGAACGTGAAGACAATATTGTTCTACAGTGTGTCCCAAAGGTCACTTGCCATATATGGGATTAGTGCAGACGTTCGAAGTGTCGTCCGTTTACAGCAACACAATGTCCAATTTAGCTCACCAGATCATCCCTAACGGCTGCAACCATCTGTGGCGTTATTCGTGCATTGTTTGCTTAATTTTGTTCTTTAGTTCATCGAGAGATGCAGGCTGGGTGGCAAAGACATGTTGTTTCCATTGCTTGTTTAGCAAATCGTGGACAGTCAATGCAAAATGTGGTGGGCACCATCTGGTTGGAAGTACACATGGAGCAGGGTGGCTAAAGAAATGTCGTAGGAACAGTCGTAGGAACAGTAGGAACAGTAGTCCCACAACCAAATCACCAAACACACCACACCCAAATCATGACCAGGATGATTTAACTGTCGCATCTAGCCTGGATTCCAATCCGCCCGTTACCGAACATTTTGGGTATGTCGCGTAACTGTCTATCATATCAAAAACCAAAACTGGTAAAAGGGGCAGCCAAGTTCCGAATGGTTCGGCCCTTCAAAGGAGTGATATCAACACACCAAAACATTCGCCAAGTTAATCGCACCGCTTATTAGTTCGAAGGTTAAATGAAAACTAGAACATTGCTACTTTTGGTAGCAACATTTTTAGCAAAGTTTGTGTAATTATCTAGACGATGACTAATCCACCTGAAAATGTCAGAAGAGTTTGTGAATCATTGCCGTGCATTTGTAGGGACATCTACAAATGCACGGCAATTATCCACAAACTCTTACATTTTGACATTTTGCAGGTCGATTAGTCATCGTCTAGATAATTACTAAAACTTAGCAAAAAATGTTGCTACCAAAAGTAACAGTGTTCTAGTTTTCATTTAACCTTCGAACTATTAAGCGGTGCGATTAATTTGGCGAATGTTTTGGTTTGTTGATATCACTCCTTTGAAGGGCCGAACCATTCGGAACTTGGCGGCTCCTTTTACCAGTTTTGGTTTTTGATATGATAGACAGCTACGCGACATACCCAAAATGTTCGGTAACGGGCTCAGTGGAATCCAGGCTAGATGCGACAGTTAAATCATCCTGGTCATGATTTGGGTGTGGTGTGTTTGGTGATTTGGTTGTGGGACTACTGTTTCTACTGTTCCTACATCTACGGTAACCTCATTTCTTGATGACCGGCCTTTAGCCACTCTGCTCCATGTGTACTTCCAACCAAATGGTGCCACACCACATTTTGCATTGACTGTCCGCGATTTGCTAAGCGTGTAGGGACGGAAGTGATATTTCTTCAAGATCCGATGCGGTGACGATTTGCTGACACCATTCTCACTGGCTACATAGCGTATAAATCGTCTTGGACTTAGAGCAACCTTCGTCAACACTGCTTCGGTATACACTTCATCAGTTGTTGTTTTCAGACGGCCTGTTCGCTTCCCATCAAGAACAGTGAATTATGTCTTAAACATTCTCTGTATACTTCATACAGCTTGATTTGATAGTTTTTCAATATCCGGATGCCACTTTGAAATTCATTTGCTGCTTCTCCACAAATTCTATGGATAGTCGCCGTACAACAACACAAGCTCAACACGTTGGTTTGATGTTACCATGGTCGTGCTTGGGCGTTCCTGTGTAACCCATTGCCGAAGAATGCTTTTGCCATATTATGGCAAATGACTTTTGGGACCCTTTTAAAGCGCTTTTAAATTAAACGTGCGAACCATTGTTGTTCACACGTAGGAAACATATTAGCTTGAAAGGCATCTCAGATTTCAAGCATAAACCATCTCCAAGACCCAGTTAGCACCGTAACAAGAGCAGTGCTTGCTTACCTGGACACTCTAAACTGTTCTCGTTGATTATTTTTTTCATAGTGGTTGTTTTAATACACTGCTAATCGTTTTCTTAAGGCATATAGAACAATAACCTGTGTCTTTAATTTTTCCTTTTTAGGATTTTAAAATAATGTTAGTTCATCACGTGTGTGCTGTTATCGCTCTAACGTTTGCCTGGATTTCAAACGGGACATACATGGTATGTCTTGTTATGTTCTGCCATGATATTGCGGATGCTCCACTGGAGGTAAGTATGTGTTGCAGGCAACATCCAACATAGAAAATAATAAGTTTAACATCTGAAGGTTATCCCCAGAACATTTTTAAAATTTATTTCCTTCGAAATTGAAATCGTCTGGAGTAAATGAGACCCTTAAAATGAAAAAATTCCTAGTCAGTTAAAAGCAATAATAAATCAAGTAAGGAGACGTGATTCGAACTGGGAAGTCTGCGGATCCTGATGATTATAACTGTGAGTATAGGAATTCGAACTAGGAAACCTTCTATCATGGTTGGGGCCGAGCGAATCCCCGGAATAATCCAAGATGGATCCCATACTGGGTGAAAGTACTTGTCAGTTCTATTGATTATGAGCATTCCTTGACAGAACTGGAAAAACCCAATTGAATCTTCAAGCTGTTGTGAGTTTATCACTCCTGTCAGGGAACATCCATACCTCTTTCAAACAAATAATTTACTGAGTCTAAGCCCGATAGTCTTTTGTGCTGTACAGCCTGGTAGAAATACAGAACGACAATTTTAGTTCTATATTACACTGTAGACTTGGATCGTCAGCCACTGGACTTCCCAAATCAAAATGTTTCGGTTCTGAGACGTCGTTTGGAGTCCGATACTTTGGCTCGAAACTGTATTTATTCGTTCCTGCTTCCACGAAAAAGGGGTTATAATAATGGTTTTAGCAATAATGTGTTTCTAAAAAGGAGAAAAGGAATGTGCAAGGTATCATTGATAGGTAAGGCGCACCCTAGCACGAAGGTGTAATATAATGAAATCACTGAATAAAAATAAATTATGAAATACATGGGCAACAATACTCTGGTGATGTTAAAATTAATGTTTTGTCATCCAGATTCCTTTGTAGCGTCTCAGTACTTGCTGAGGCAACGATATCCTGAGTGAAAACATTCAAAAAAAGTCCAACACTCAGGAAAATAATAGTGCCTGCTGTGTTCGTCACTGTTTTCTAATCAAATCTTCAAGCATGTCATTAAGTGCAACCTGACGATATTCAATAAATAGTAATTCCTAACGATATAGTATCAATACGAATTAGCTTAAACCAGGTACAAAGACCAATGAAGAGTGTCGAAAATTTGATAGGTGCTAATTTACGATTTTCCTAACATTGGCAGCTATAGTTACCTTGTAACAACCAGGCAAATACTTGCAAAATTTTCGTTGCACACTCGTAAGCTTTTGGGTATCGTGTTTTAAAGGAAGAAGGTTTGCAGAGTTTTTGTTTAATTTATAATCCCCAGCAATTAACAGTTGGCCAAGTAAAATGACCATCAGCCAGAACAAACTGGTTTTCTTTCAGTTAGGAAATCGTTGGTAATTTGTCTTATTTTTAAAACGAGTATAGGTAAAGAAAACTTTGTTTGCCTTCCTCCAACTACCGAGCATAAGTAAGAGTTTTGTCGTTCTATTAACTAATCCTGGGTTGGATGCAAGTAGTTCCAACCCCCAGGACTTTTTCTCATCCTCATGTCAGTCGTAAGATTCGCACCGGCATACTCGTGGTTGTGAGGCGGGGATTCAACTACTGTCGAATCTTCAGTGACCACGAGCTGGGTTTGGTCGCTTTATTCAGGATCGTAGTAAGTGTCATGTCTGATTTAATTCAAATTTTCCACTTCGATTGTTGCCCTGTATTTGGAATTTAAGTTAGTGACGTAATACAGCTGACTAAGGAAACGGATTTTTTCCACGCTTAAATATGTAAAAAAAAAAAGAAGTATGTTCAATGTGAAACTTTTGCCAGTCCTTAAAAAAATAGTGTTCCTGGAAATCATCAGAAACTAATTCGCATTAGCTAACCGTCTTTATACCTAAAACATCGTCGTAGGTGGGCAAGTAAGACATATCACGTCTTTCAATTACTTGTCAACGACCACTCACAAATCGTCATTTAAGAATTTACACAGCGTTTAGACAGGAGAGTGGACGCAGCAGCAATGTATCCAACATGCTAGATCCGTGTCACGAGTTTTGATTTTGGTAGCTACCTACGAATTTCTATTTTGACGCTGGCCTATGAATGTTTTTTTTTTACAGTTACCAATGCGTTATACTATTTTGACAGCTGCCTACGGATGCTTGTTTCGACAGCTGCCTGCAAATGTATGTTCTGATACTGTCAGTGAATGTGTATTTCGGTGCATCTTGATTTACTGGAAAGCGGACGTACGACTAATTCTGTCAACTATCAGTAATTACCATAATCAGGGATGTCTTCGTTTGAATCACCAAGTTTACAAAGAATAGCAAATAAGTTTTAAATAGTAAATACTCTTTACAGTTGTGCAGGTTTGCCTACTTGGCTTCTTTCTGGTTGTAAAACGTCTGGAATGCTTCAAAATTGGATCGGTTTAGCCCGAGCGTACGGCTCAAGTAATTACTTTTAAAAAATCAGTTTATAAAGAAAAAAGGCTAAACCTGGAAATGACAAAGGTTATTGGGCAGATACCCAATCTTTCACTATGATTTTATCCATAAATGTATTCTACACCAACTTATTTTAGGAATTTATTGTTTTGTACCAGTTAGCAAAATTATTCAAATACCTCAACAAGGATCATCTCTCAGATTTCTCAGCCGTTATGTACATCGTTGCCTGGTTTCCTGCAAAAATTGGATATTTATTGTAGTAAGTATAATAAAGAATTAATAATGATAAGAAAGTCATCATTCATTTACGAAAATCCACACTGTCATTAGGAAGGCTAGGAACATCGATAAGCGTATTAAATAAAAAATAACATCATGAGCATTATAAATAGCATTATTCCATAGGAACGAAGTGTGTTGAAGAGTTTTAATGATGTACGCAATGGTTTAATTTTTATTTTCAATTTACTTGCTACAATTTAAAACATCGACATTACCACGTGATGGTCAAACGTTAGGGTATGTTAGATAAGTTATAATTTACTACTCCATGTCCCTACAGAACTTTGCTCCTGATAGTGATAACATAGTTAACACTGTACAGTTTTCATTGGTTTGTAAATTTACATTCATTTTTAGCGAGTATCTGTGCTTTTTCAGATGCATCAGTATTTTATCCAACTTTCATATGCCTTAAACGGTGTTAATGTGCCCTGGATCCGTCACTGATCTTGACTCTATTAACTTCACCTAGGCCCACCAGAGACCTTCTCAATGTTCTATCTGGCATTCGTTTTCGAAATTTTGGCAAACAATTTTTTTTTTATTATTTTTTACTTCATATATCCATCTATTGAGATTGTTTTTCCAAAGTTTGTCTAAAAAAATTGAATTTTTTGTGTAGTAGAAATGACGTCACTTCCGGTGATGGCACCCCTTTGACAGCTCTTCAACGAATTTATTTCTCTGCGAACTTTCCAGGAGACATCTCCAAAACGGTGGATTGCCTGGGCACCGTCTCTTCACGGAGTGCTCTATTTCTGTAAGAAAGCTTCCAGAGTAACGTTTCCTAAGAATAGGACTATCTTGCAGAGCGACCTGCTGCAAGGCACATTGCTGATGATATATTTATGGAAACCGGTAGTGTAGCTGAGATAAACACATAAAACAAACCGTATTCGTCCCCACAACACGAAGTTAGCATGAACTGCGTGTAAGAGATCCAAACCGTTCTTTACACAATTAATGTAATCCCTCATTCACAACACTACTCATGTTTCGCTGATGAGTCGATATTTTCGTCAGATGTGGTGTTCGATCCTGTAGCAATGGGGGGGTCACCATTGCGTACTAATCCCAACGGAGAGGAATACTGCAGAAAAGGTTGGGAACCGCTAGGCTAGACTAGGAGTCCTCTCACATCGAAATTGGAATACTGAAGTATTACATTATCATTATCTTTAACATTATCTTTCTTTGTGTAGTTCATGTATTTTATGTTATACATAATTCTTTCTCAATTTTTTTTCTTTACAGTTTATCTACGGGTTTCTTCCTGTATTCCAGGGAATATATTTCGGCCTTTATTTTCTATTCATTGGGCTCCATTCTGATAGCATTGTATGCTATGCAATTGATCTGGTCGTGGATGATAATTAAAGTGTTGTTTGCAATGTGGAAAAATAAAACGGTAGGGAAACAGTTGATTTACTCTTCCGAGTGTGTTTAATCGTCTTTGTGTATTTATTTTGAGTAATAATGAAATATTAGATAATTAGTCCGCAAATTTATTTATAAGTCGGCAGTGGGAGAAGTGCATTTGCTACGACTGAATAGGGGCCGACGTTCCTCAAGCACGCTAGAGGCCCCACACAATTCTACCAATATTTCGGCCCTTTAAAACCTGAAGTCCCTTAGCTAGGCTCCTTACAATCAAAACACAGACTCATTAACACCCAATTGTCTAAAACACATTCAACTGCATTCAAGCCAAAAACAAGTAAAAGTTCATATCCAAGGATCTGTCTCCCACTTGAGGATTTTACTGGACTTTACATTGGTTCTTAAAACATCGGGCTCTCGAGGAAGGCAGACGGCGGGTGGAATGGCGCTTGGACAATACACCTTATTTGTTTTTAGCATTTTTTGTAATAGACGAGCGTTTTATACAAGTTGGTGTTTATAATTATATATGTTTCCTTGTGGAGCGTCTAGTTTTTAGGCCAGCAGATATCACAGGCCTATATAGTGGTCATATCAACAACTAATTAAAAGAGCAATGATAAAATGTAAGAGCAAGAATTTATAGTGTTGGGGAGGTGAATTTTTAACTCTAAAAAGTCCCTATTGAAACGTATTACATTCATTCCTATTAGTTCCATCCGAGTTTTCAGAGGGTGTCACGCGTTCCATATGGTAATTTTTGCTCATTTTTCAGCCCAAATCTAACGTAAAGTAAATTACAACTAAGCTAAACTAAGTAATAATTTAGTACAAGCTAGTTTTGTTTAGTTAAGTTTAATTTTAGGCTGAAAACTGACTAGAAATTCCCACATAAAACTCATGGCGCCCTCTATAAACTTGGACGGCACTAATAGGAATGAATCTAAGACGTTTTAGTAGAAGGTCTCGGTCACAAATTTTCCTCCCCAACCCTCTAAATTCTTGGTAAGAAATATGGCAACCTTACAATTTTGCAGAAGGAAGGTTAACACGGAAACTTGAATTGCATGGAAGAATGTTAATCGAAGCAAGCAGTCTGCATTAAAGACTGGCCTTGTGAAGATACACAATGCACTAATCTAAGAAAGAAAGAAAAGACAACTGCCCCGACTGGGACTCGAACCCAGGACCCATGCGGGGCAGTTGTCTGTTTCTCTTTCTCAGATTAGTATTATGTGTATCCTCACAAGGCCATTCTTTAATGAAGACTGCTTGCTTTGTTTACCCTTTACCTTGTGATTTCTTATTTATGGACGAATTTTGTTCTTTGGGGTGACTCATAAACGACAACAATAAATACATTGATCTCTTTTGTGGGATGAAAAAATGGAAAATGGAATGTGGGGCTTCAGACCAAAGACGTCTGTGACTGAACGAAGGCTAAAGACATTCTGTGACTGAACGAAGGCTAAACACTTGAAACAGAACACAAAATTATCCGTGGGAGCGGCGATGGTAGTGATACTAATGAGAGTAATGATACCATCACAGCAAAACTGAAATGTACATTTGAATCCTTCTTTTTCTCGCCTTTTCGTGTGACAAGTGTATTGTGAATGTACCAAGTTACGCAGGCAATAAATTAATAATCATAATATTATAATTAACTTATTAGGATAAGCAGGAATTTATAGGGTTTGGGAGGAGAACTTGTAATTCTAAAAAAGACTCTATATAAACATGTTAGATTCGTCCCTATTAGTTCAGTATGAGTTTCCAGAGGGCGCCACGTGTTTCATCCTGGTAATTTTTGCTCATTTTTCAGCCCAAATATAAAGTAAACTAATTCAAGGGAGGGCCGCCCTAGGGAGCTGCGGCTCCCTCCAAGGCAAATAAATTCGAAAAAACTGCCGAAATTATTGACAAAAACGTAGTAAAATTACGACAAAAAGCATGAAAACAAGAGAAAAATCATCCTGCGGTTCCCTGTATGACTTCGTTTTGGATACGCGCTTCCATTAAGGTGGTGGAAACTATTTTCGTTGGATACTTCTAATTTAAATGGCGAATACATAAGTTTCTTTATACTTTTAGACTTTCGAAGAATAGTCACACGTTTTCTATGGTGGTCGATATTCCTTCCAATGAATGCTACTGTGTTTAATTATGGCTATGTCAGCTGGGAACAAGGCCCAAAATTAGGGGGATGGGCCACATTTTTCTCTGTAGATCCCCAAACAACATCCAGGGAACTTCCCAGGGCCCGAAAAATACTGCCATTTACCCTGTAAACATTACTACAGAAACACGTAAATATTTATTTTTAATTAATCCTTCAAGGTTATTTAGCTAAATAACGAAATAATTTCATCCATGTGCAGCTAAAACTGCTAGTAACTATTCCATTTTACTCTCAGCTAGGAAGTACAGCAATAAAAAAAGCAAATTTTATAGTGAATTCACGATTGTTCTGCAGGGGAGGGACCCGTAGCAAAGTTACAATTTTTCTTTTCTTTCTTTTCAGCAAACTGTTATTAATTATTATACTTCAACAGTAACGCAGTAACACTATCAAATTTAGAAAATACGTTTAAAAAGCCATGTGTCAAAATGACCAATTAAATAAGTACTGTACTAAAATAAAACTGTATATTATATTACCATTCTTAATGCTGTGCACTCTAACATTCAGTCTGCATGTAAGCAGCTGCTTAGGAGAGCAATGCTTTGAGCTCAGAAAAAATTATGAACCAAAATCTGGCTGGGAAGCATTGTTAGCAACTGAAAAGTTAGAACAATCTAAGGAGCTAGATTCGGTAACTAATACTTTATACATTGTAGTTCTAGGATTTTATACATTGGACAAAATGTGTGGCAACCTATCAGTACATTATTTTTGCTGAGGTCATTCGTGATGTTGGTGAACAAACTGAATATTTGATATATTCTGGAAAAACTTTCTTCGTTTCAGAAGGTAGATTGTCGAAGCGACACTGAAGAGAGCTCCTGCAACGAAGGGTGATCCAAGATGCAATAGCTTCCTGTTGTCTTGCAACGAACGGTGATCCAAGATACAATAGCATCCAATGACCATGCAACGACGGGACTCGAATGGTTTTACGTACAGATTGATTACGTGTTGTTTTAGTATGAACAATCTTAACAGTTTTTGTGCTGATAGCGATGGCTTTACATTTACAGTTTCTTCACCTGTTTCAGAATTCGTGAGAACTAATTCTTAACACAGTTCAATTCACCAATGCACTTAAATGCGTTCATTGTTTTTTGTGTAATTGTGTGACTATGTGCTAGCTCTCACAAAGTTACAACTGTATGTTTGGGAGTGCAGAATAAGTGATACAAATCATATGTCTCATAATTACTACTAGCACTTTGTGAGAGTGTTTTGTGAGCGCCATGCAATTAAGCAATATTTTACTAAAATCATACAAAATAGTACGACATCAATTACCCAATTTTGCGATTTTCTATACTTGGATGCAGGGAGTGTGATAGCATAGGCAGGGCAATCAGTTACGTTACAAATTTCACTTTTGTATTGCTAATGACCAAGTTGTCGACGCGCCATTAAGCCTCAATCCCCCCCCCCCATCTCATACCGGAACAAGTTCCGGTAATTTATATATATCCATAGGTAATTACTCCAAACAGTGTCGGTTCCACAAGGAATAAGTTACTTGAAATCAGTCTGGTTTTGTGCTTGTTAAGGAATAAGTCACAGAAATGTTTGTGGCTTAGTCCGTGTGGCACCTAAAGTTTTTGGGAGCTGTTCTGTGTCACCATGTTTTACAGCCTTGCGTGCGTCATAGATGGTGTTTCAAGAAAATGGAGAAGAACAAAGCTAAAATGTGTACTGTGGTTGAGTTAACAAAAATGAATTCATACAATCGGAGGATACCTAGAAATTGGGTGGGAAAAACTTTCCACGGGGTCAAAAAAGCCAACAATAAAAAAGGAATTGTTGGAAAAAAGTTGCAAGAATATTCATGCGTAGTTCTTGCATGCTGCATAGAGTACGCAACCTATGCCGGGTGATGTCTGGGTCGTTATCCTGTCTGTGGTAGCCAGAAGGCTTATTTGTTGGGTATGCTTTGACCGATCAAGGCAAAACTTCGTACAGTTACTTCCTACGACTTTAAAAAGTTTAGAAAGCATGCCTCTATCTTTGATCAATTGGGGACTGATCGCACACTTAGTGCGTAGGCCAAAGTGAAATAACCTGTATCCCCTTCAAATTAACACCCAAACACATCCACCCGAAGATCTTCATAACGTATGACTGAATGGTTGCGCTTGAATCAACTGAAACCATATTGCATTTCGTGCGTAGATCTGATATTTTACAGGTGTGTGTTCCACCTTGTGTGAATCGTCTGTCGCACTCTGTTAGCAGTGCATACCGTGCCCCATGCGTGGTGAGGTGAAGATTCCTTGCAGCATTAGTTGCGTGTCCCATGCCGGTGAGCTGCGTGTCCTGTGTTACTGTGTACTGGGTGTACTGTGTTCTATATGCGCAGAACGCGATCAGCGCGAGCTGTTGTAAGGCAGGCGGAATGTTATAAGGCAGGCCGGATGTCCCTCTAATATGCTGTTGATTCAGCCAGCAGCGACTCATAGCAACTTGACGTTGCCGTGGTAACGTGTTTTTAGGCCTAATTTTATTTATTCAGTATCAGATAGGCATAATGGAGAATTTGCTTCGAAAGTGAGCCAATTCATTCATGCAACAAGCGACGAGACTCTTTTAAACAAAGCTAAAATCCTTTTGTATTTTCGGCTGCGTGTTATACTTAGGATTTCAATTCGACGATCAAACGTTATTATTTCATTTAGTTACGTCGAAGAAGCCTGTTAGCTATAAGGAAGTAACGATGTTTTAATTCGCCGTGTTTTTTGACTAACGTTTGATAATGAAACTAACATTATCAATAGTGGTGCTCTCTATCTGGTACCATTCCGAAGTTGAAAAAAGCAACGGATGGACAGATGGACGGACGGACAAAGTAGTTGCAATAATCTTCTCAGCCGGTACGGCTGTACAGAAGACTAAAACTTCCTTCAATCTTAGGCCCATGAGGAGCAGTTCGATGAAAGTTTGATTTCGATCGTTAAAAAATTGTGATTTCATTTTGTGGCAGCTACTAAAAGTTTTCCACTGGGTAAAAAAAGGATTCCACTATACAAGCTTTTGTATGGCAGTTTTGGATTGGGTACAGCCACAAAACAAAATATGTTGGGCTGAATGTATCTGCCTGAGGGCCATTTTACGGTATCCAAGTTCAATATTTCATTATTTCTTCTTAAGCGTGAACGTTCGCTTAATGCCGTCTTTCAAAACTTCCTTTTTTATTGATTTTGTTTCCTATTTGATCGTGTGGAGCCTCCCACTACTCCCTACCCCTCCTTACAAATACAGTAAGTCTCCGTGAATTAGCTTTTACATGTATCACGCCAGTACTGGCACAGATTTGCTTTGTTCTTCTCCTCTTTGGATTGGGTATCCTTGAAGATTAGTCAATTAGTGATTAGTCAATAGTGACGAGCAATACTTTCTGGAATTGGAAAATTTGGTATGCATTATTTTTTATGAAACACCCTGAATAAGTTTTTATTAATTTATTCGGGGAACAAGCATGTTTAGATAGTGATTTAACTTAAGGATAATGATTCTCAAACATTAGTAACTAAACACAGGGTAGTAGAGGTTGCTACTAGAGGTTAAATCACAGTTCGTAATGAACTTTATTTCTTTTGCCTCGTTAAGTGTGTGTTGAACTGAATGATTATACGGAGGTCCATAATAAATCCACTATTTTGATATCTTCAAAGGATTGTTTGTGTAACGTTTGAGTTGCTTAATGGTCCATAAGTGTTTTGAAATCTGGATATTGTCGTGTACTGTTCCTATCAAACTATGGTAATCCAGGAAATTTGCAATCAGAAAATCAGTTGCCACTCACTCGCCCAGGGCATTCTTGGCGTGCTTCCGAATTCGTGGATTTGCTACAGATTCGTTTTGATCTTATGTTACTGGGCGCATGACGGGCATTCCCATCCGGAAAATGTCAGGAATGTGTCCCGGATATGTCAAACATACTTCAAGGGCTCAAATCAAAACAGTGCAACAAGGTCATATCCCATATCATGGAACAGGTTATATCTCGAACACTTTCAAGGTAGAGCACTCATGCAGGATGATAGGATCAAGACTTGTTATGGGCTAGTCCAGGTTAAAGGTACATACAAGACATTTCTAAATACCGGCTGTTCTCCAAACATCCTGAGTGTAAGATAGAGGCAATTTATAGAGTAATATATAGAGTTTAGATGATATTTCAGGGTACACGTACAGACTAGGTAGTAGGAAGTGCTCCTAGCATACCTGGGCATTTTCAGGGTCTAGGACACAATAGGGGTGTCCAGGTTAATGGTTTACCCTTGGTATGTCATATGTCCCTGAATCTGACTTGGACCCCAAATCCAACTTTAATTGTGTCCTGAACTATTGAAGTACATGAAATAACGACCAAGTTCTTCCCGTAGTGACTAAAATAATACCAAAGCCCTGAACGAACTTGCAACATTTCCTTGTTATGGATGAACCTTTTAGGATTGATTTGAATTGCACATGTTCCAGGAACCTTGGCATCCTCTGGTAATAGCTTGGACTCAGCTTAGATTTTCTTTAAAGCTTAAAATACTCTGATTATGAAGTTGCATAATTTTATCTTAGAACTGCAGTTTACCTAAACTATTCCTGTACCCTGGCTGCAGTGTTATTCGTGTTAACGAACTGAACCGAAGTGGTGTTCATCATCTACGTATTTTGTCTTTGATTTTGTGTACCATATTTAGATTGTAGTGCAACCAGTGATCTGATAATAAAAAACATTAGTCTGTGCAGTTTTGTAATGTTTTCCTTATCTGGTTAATAATCTTCTTAGTAAGCAATTTGTATGCTTGAAACACCCCAAGACATTTTTTATATTACGTTCATGTTTGAAAACTAGAAAATATTGACGATTCAAACGAATCAACGGTTTGTCGTAAGTGCTGCTATCCTCAGGAAATATGCATTTGAGAGTTTTAGGATATTTACTATTGTTATTTGATGAGCTAAAGAGGGCTGAACCTGGTACTTCTTTACGGCAATTTTTTTTTCTGATGGAGACTCGCAACTTAGATCTCTGTATGCTTCAGATGATATTGCTGCGTTTTAAATTTTTGGTTCCGACGATGTTCTTCTTCAATCCATCATGCTGGAGAAAATATGACGGATTTTCCTGCACCGGCTGGGAAATTATGGATCTAATGGAGGCCATAATGACCAGTGAACGCAACAAATGAATTTCTTCCTTAGTACGATGGTTTAATACATCTTCTAATTCGTTTTATGTTTGGCTGACTTTCCATACGTGCATACCATGTACTTATTTCACAAGCAGACATAACACGGTCTCGAAAAGAATTGGTTTGCTCAAATGGAAGAGTTTAAAAATATATATATTTATTATTTCTCGAAGCCTGAACTTAGTTCTCTGAAGAAAACTAATCCTCATATAGATGAACCGCCATACTTTTGAGGAACAAAATCGGAGATGCAAATCAGGAAACCTCCGATCACCACAGGGGGCCTAGATAACATGCAGAACAAGCCAGATTAGACCCCATAGGTACTGGCAGAGATGGTAGTCTCTCACGCTACACTGATCGTCAGACTAACAGGAAATTTGCCAGATACATTAAGATACGTCTTTTAGCTGGCGGACTATTTCGCAATTTGTGTGACGAAGCAATGCAACTGCGTAGTCTTCTAACTGGAGCCCTAATTTACGGTTCACTGATAACGGTACTTGAAGGATACAAAGCCAAATAGGCTAGGCAGATGTAAAGTAAAAACAGATGCAAACCTATTTCCGTTTTGTTTGATTTAATGTTAAACTGCCTGACAGGGGAATAGAACCCTCAACCTGTGAGAGAAAAGGCTCTACTGCTAAGCCTTATGGTAAGGCCAAATTTACCAAGTACGTTTGGCTGTCTGTTCATCAAGTACTTGATTTCACGTTTTAATATGCGTTTCTTTCGTTTCTACTGGCGGAAAGCATTGCTACAAGTTTCCTTCCATTAACGGTACTTATATATACGTACGTGAGCACGTGGTAATTCTGCACATGGCTGTTTCCTTTATTTTTTTTAATGTCGCATTAGTATAACTGAGTTCAGCACTGCCCTTAGTCTCAAAGTTCACTTGGGTTCACTTTCCGATTACGTAGCTTTATACTTAAGACTAAGAGGTAACAATAACAGGTTTGCGTCTTTATTTGTCTGACTAGCTAAAACCCGTGCTATGTATGGATGGTGTTGAATGCATCGTTTGAACATTGATACAGTTTGGTCTCTCATGTGCATGTCCATACTTCACCAAACTAAGTTCCTTCAATCACATTTTTGCACACACTTCACAGTGACTCGTTCATTTTGAAACATTTACTTTCCAAAGGGCGTAAATTGCGGAGCAAAATGTATCATTCAACAGCTTATTGGCTATGACTATGCTTAGTGATCTCAAATGACACCAGTTTTACTTATAGCTAACAAAAACTGATTTTGTTCACATCCCCTTCAGTCGCTTCTTCTTACTTTTTGTTTCATTTTGCACTGAGTCTTTGATAATTTTCCCCCACTGGAGGGGGGGGGGAGTCGGCCTGTTCCTCCCCCTAATCCCACCACCTCCATCCCTTTTTGCTAGTTTTTCAGTTTAACAGTTTGCCTCTTGGTTCATTTTGCAAATCGTTTATGGCTCCAAAGAGTTATTAAGCATAAAATTGTATCTTCTTCTGCCTGTCGTGTTTGCAAATCTTCAATAAGCTTTTTTTTATTGAGTGATCATGAAGCCAAACTAGGTTAGCTGCCTCATGACAATGAGACGAACAATTTAGCTGGATAAATCCAAGTGAAAACCCAAGAACGTTGACATGCCACAAATAAGTTGAGTTTACTCAGTGTAAATTAGAAACGTGTAGACACTGGCAAGTCATGAACAGCACAAAACATAGAACGAACTTTGGCTCACTATTTTAAAAATATCGAAATTAGAAGAAGTCATTGTGTTGTGATGGCCGTATGGTTTCCTTAACCAAATGTTTATGGGAAATAAAGCCAGTAAAGCAAGTAAGGCACAGCCATACAATTTTATTCATTCATTTTGATTGCAACTAAAACATAGATGGTAACCTTTTTAGTGAATCGAGCGATAGCGGCAGTCACTTGGTGTTGGCAATGGCCAACAGCATGGAAGGTAGCTAGTTGTGTCCACCAGGATTCCACCAGGAATCAGTTTTGATTTTGGTCGCCAACACTCTTATGCATGACATAAGCAGTCAGGTACTGTACAACTGTAAAAAACAGAACGAAAGATAACCCAAGAAGGAATCCAAACAGAATTGCTTAAAAGTACTTTTTTTAGAGTAAGCTATGTCGAAGCAAATCAGCGTTATGTTACACAAGCATACATACATAATTATGCCTACTTGTTGCAAATGGCAACAATTTCTTTTCAGCCGAAAGAAAATTTTCTACCGAAACTCTATAGTCTATTCTCAAACACCAGTTATAGGCCAAGAAAGAGTCAAAATTGTCAGCATAACTTAAAACCAGAGTTAGTTCCAAACGCTGTCTTCATTCTGCATAACAATATTAGGAAATGAATTAAAATGAGTTTAATTCAGTTGTTTGTTCCTAAGGTCATTTTAGGAAAAATTTCGGCAAATTTTAGTCTACAATAAAACAGCCAAAGGTTTCTTTTTTTAATAATGGCATCATCGATTATTAAGTAACCTTGTTCCACTTTTTTTTAAGCTATAATTCTGTGTCAACACATCTACTGACAACAGCAATTAGGGTATGGATTTTCTTTTCAGCTTTCGCTTCCCTCTTATTAGTTTACCAGAAATACTAAGTAAAATATGGAGTCAGCTGGCGCGTTTTGTTTGAATTTCGTTAATTTAATATTCATCCAGTTGGAGTGTTTTGCTAAGTGACAAGTCTTCCTCATTCCTGCAAAACTCCCCGTCTCAGCAAATCAATGCACTTGCACCGCATTTTCATCCAAATAAATCATACCGGCTGCTGTGTGAGAAGATGGCGGTTCAGATAGAAATGATTCCAACTGGCCACGTCAATGCAACAGTACGACAACCAAGAGAAACATTGCTATCGAAAGAAATATGTGAGCCATCGAAACCTTCTCTGGCATCTAATAGGAAGATAAAAGAAGTGCCATACCACTTCAGAGCCCATCACAATAATAAAATAAAATCACTAAAGAGCGTGTCCAATCCAGCATCACTTCTGTCTGATGTAGGCATCCAGGGAATGAGCAAGCTATTTAACCACAAATATCACACATTTGTCAAAATAGTTTGGGCTTTGGCCATTACCTCAACCACTGTCTGCTGCATTACCCAAATGACTAGAAGACTTCAGGTTTACTTTGAAGTGCCATACACGGTCAACATGAACATGGAGAGAGAAGTCTCGACTGAATATCCTGCTATCACTGTATGTCCTTATTACCCTTTCACCCTGAGCAGAAAATTCGCTGACTATCGCCAGACATATGCTGATCACTTCAACATATCAGGTTCACCTTTCGAATTACAAGAAAAAGTCCACTTCCTCGATCTCCTCTGGTTTCCGGAATTGAATGTCTCCACCCTTTGGGAAATGACTCGTTTGGATGTCCCTTGGCAGGAGCAACAAATTATTGTAAGTTCATGCCTTTTTGCTTCGCATTTATAGTATTTTCTTCTACATTTCACAACTTCATGTTCCGGAAATGTGTAAACTGGAAGTGAGAATACAGAAAACAAGTAACAAAAAATCTTCATCGCAGGACATGTTGTTTTAAAAGTGAGACCATCACTTTTCCCTTCTAATAAAATATCGAAGAACGCTGAAAAATGTGAGTCCACTGAGAATTTTACTACTAAAATTACGGCTCGAATCATGGCTTGATTTGCTTCTTCTACCCCCTCCCCCTCATCTTGTCCCATCGTGGTAAATTATCGTAACCTACCGTCTTCATTCCACACTTCCAGTTTTGCCAAAAAATGTGAGTTGAAGCGCTATAGTCTGTTCTCATATACTAGTTATACGCCAAGAAAGGGTCAAAATTGTTAACGTAACTTAAAACCAGAGTTAGTTCCAAACACTGTCTTCATCCTGCATAATGGTATTTGGAATTGAATTAAACTGAGATAAATTTATTTCTTTGTTCCTAAGGTCCTTTTAGGAAGAGTTATAGTCTACAATAACCTAGAGGTTTCTTTTTTCAATAATAGCATCATTGATTATTAAGTCACCTTGTTCCACTTTTGAAAAAAAGTTATAGTTCTGTGTCAACACATCTACTGACAATAGCAGTTAGGTTATCGATTTTCTGTTCAGCTTTCCCTTCCCTCTCATTAGTTTACCGAAAATACTAAGCAAAATATGCAGTCAGCTCTCGCATTTTGTTTGAATTTCGTTAATTTAACGTTCATCCAGTTGGACTGATCTGCTAATGACAAGTCTTCCTCATTTATGCAAAAATCCCTGTCACAAAAAATCAATGCACTAATCGTGCTTTTTCATCCAAATAAACCATACTGACTGCTGTGTGAGAAGATGGCGGTTCAGTTAGAAATTATGTCAACTGGCCGCGTCAGTCCAACCAAAGCACTAAAGAGCGTCCCCAATTCTGGATCAGTTCTGTGTGATGTAGGCATCCAAGGAATGAACAAGCTATTTAACCACAAATATCACACATTTGCCAAAATGGTTTGGGCTTTGGCCATTATCTCAACTACTGTCTGCTGCATTACCCAAATGGCTAGAAGACTTCAGGTTTACTTTGAAGTGCCGTACACAGTCAACATGAACATGGAGAGAGAAGTCTCAACTGAGTTTCCTGCTATCACTATTTGTCCTTATTACCCTTTCATCCGGAGCAGCAAGTTCACTGTCTATCGTCAAACATACGCTGATCACTTCAATATATCAGGAACCACTATTGAATTACAACAAAAAGTCCATTTCCTCGATCTCCTCTGGTTTCCGGAATTGAATGTCTCCACTCTTTGGGAAATGACTCGTTTGGATGTCCTTTGGCGGGAGCAGCGAATTTTTGTAAGTTCATTCCATTTTCGCATCATCAGACGAATTTTAAACTATGGTATTTGTTTTTTCAAGTAGCCGGTTATTGGGATTCAAACTAGTGTTCACTTAGCTGGTAGTTGACCAGTCACTGTGCTTGTTAACGCTGTTCTGGTTGTTCACGTATAGAGGTTCCCTGGGGACCTCTCAGGAGGTTCGCTGTGTACACTGGGACTTCTAGAGCTTCCCACCAAACGGAAGGATAAATAACTTCCACCCACATGGTGTGATATTCTAAAAGTTGTCTGGTATTGCAAAAGGGATTTGTATACAAGAATGTCAGTGTTAAAATGTTGAAATAAAACACGGCATAAATCACGCGTTACATAAACAAGTATGGTAATTCACAACTGCAAGGACGAGAAAAAATAATTTTCATAGCTCAACGAATAAAACAAAAGGCGTATTGTGTGAATATATCACTGGACCAAAACCCTTAAACCCCAAGCAACTCTACAGCTTTGAGATTCACACTTCTTAGAATTCTGTAAGAACTGAAGGTTGTTGGAAAATTATTGTCCCTATAAGAATCGTCTATAAAAAATCACCATTGAAAGCAATCGTAATGTGACTTCATCCATTGGAAAGAACAACTCGAAAAGTTATGCTCAAATAACAATTTACCATTAATACGCTGCCAAGTGTGCTCCATTTGTTGCATGCAAAATAGGTCACCAATATTCAATTTCCTGCTAATATTGTCAGTCATTTGCAGTATGATAGAATTAATAGCCTCCGTTATTCTTGCACGAACCTCTGTAATCACTACTCTCTGGACAGTACTTGGAAAGTGACTATTGCAGAAAAATTTTGTCTGCAACAAGTGGATGAATATCGAAGTGTGTTAGTGTTAAATTATTGCTGAAGAAAAAACTTTTTGAGTTTTTTTTTCCGATGGACAAAACTGCATCACGACCGTATTCATTGTTATTTTCTGTACATGTTTTTTATATGAACAAGTATTACTTTATAATTCCTGCTTATATGGGTACCACTTTAAAGGCTTAGACAAGGCTACCCTAATCCTAGCTGACGATTTGTGCAAAAAAATTAGACTCTCTCCAAAAGTCGTACTTTGGGGTTCAGGCACACTCCACAAACACATTTTGCTATTAAGACCCCCATGTCTGTTATTTGTAGAAACATATATAAGAGTGGCTGAAGGATCAATTCAAGGAAGCCCACCTATGGTCACATGGACAAATTTCAGTCCCATAAGGCTAGATACCATCCCAACGACCTAGTGTTGGGAAGTAAAAAGAACTATTCACTTACCGTATGTATGGGAACTAAAACACAACAGCAAAAGGAAATACGCAATGACTTTGATGGGATAAATTAGTCAACAAGGTGGACATGATTGAGAAATGAAGTTCATTGGGGCGGACCTGGCCGGGCCACATCACAACAATTATTTACTGAAAATAAAAGATTGCCTTGGAAAATTAGTTTAGTGTACAGTAGCATAGTACAGTCATCAAAAGTGGTAGTTCAGAAATTTTTAATACGTGATGTATTTTGTTCACTACAGTGTCATCAGTTCTCCGCAAAAAAGAACTGTGAAATATCTATTTGGTATTATCCTCTTGTATCTTACCTTGGATGGTGTTGGACCATTTTCGTGAGTAAGTATTTAATTTTTTGATTAAGATTAATTAAGTCTGAGTAAGGAAGACTGTTACTGTTCAATCGTAATTTTCTCTTGAGTAATGCCTTATGTGATGGTATCAGTGCTAACAGCTGCAGTTTAACGTAGTATTTAAGTCATTTATAAAAGTGAACTGATGCATTGTCATATAACAACACCCGATTACATTCAGTGCTCATGTATTGTCCATAATTACTGCAGCTTGCACATCTTTTGTGTTCGTTTGTGTCCTTCAAATGACCCCTGACAAAATTTGAACAGCTTTGAAATCCTGATTTGATCCAGAACGCAGTGGAAGGGTGACTGGTCAGTAAATGGAAGGTCCTGGGATTTAATTTCTATTGGGGCCGTCGATTTTTATTTTACAGAATAATTAAATTGATGGAACCCGCTGTAGTTTTACCATTGCACCATTCAATTATTGCATTATAGCTTGGGTCTGGCTTCATTATTACATTCTATTGTATTGTTGCACTGGTTATGGCTTCATTGTGGTACTCTATTAGGTTGCTGCTTGGTTA
>JAHWFP010178739.1:0-22429 GCA_023313725.1 Lithobius niger | reverse complement strand
TCCCAGTGTCGTACACTAAAGTCAAAAAAGAGAAAGTAAAAGTCAGCACGAGTAAGCATCACGCATAATAAATACATTTCCCAGTGTTGTACACTAAAGTAAAAGAAAAGTAGGCTTATCTTTATGGGGGTAGGGGGGATTGAGGCTTATCTTTATGGTTTCAGTTTCGTTTCCGCTGGTTGTCCGTTTGGAGTTGGTCTTGGTTAACGACAGCATGTATGTCAGTTAACATTGTATTTATACGATACACAAATAGCATTGGATGATGCTTGCCACTGATTTGTTATGGCTAACTTGATCAAGTAGTGGTGTACATGGCCAAGCATGTGCCCACTTATTGTTATGAGCTCATGCAATTGCGTCTAACTTATGACCTTAACTACACTTTCTTGTAATAGTTATGATCAAACTTTTGACACTTACTGCATGAAACCACATTGTTGAAGACACATGGTCACTCACAGGACTACCATTTTAGGGTGCTGCGGGCTTCAACTTAATGCATGTAGAACTCAGTGGCTCGGTGCCCTACAATTATAGTGTTCACTAGTCGCCATTTTATACTTGCCCGAATTAGTTTCGTACCTAAAGAGATCCATGGTATATTCCTGGTTCAGAATCGAAACTAGCCTCTTAAATTGCTACGGAGCAGTACTGTCTATCTTTACGACATAGCAAACCGAATCCGAAACCGTGGCATTAAACCGGAAGTCCACTATTGCGTCGTGGTATGGTACACTCTGCTGTCCTGCCATCACATTGTTGATGCATCATAGTACGATACATTTCTAACTATTGATGGAATCATTCAGTCTAAAGTAATCAGTCAATTCTCCTCTATTATTTAAAACTGTGAGCCATCCGCAACACACTGATGGTTTTCTGCATGCTAATAGTTACTTACACCATCAAAAGCCTCAATTCCATGAATTGCTCAATTAAGCTATAGTATAGTGCCACGTTTCTCAACTGAGGAGGCCGGCCTCCCTGGGAGGGGGGTGCTTGGAGCAACTGCAGGGGAGGCTCGAGACCCTGCCAGATCAGTGGTAAACATTTTTTTAACGATGCGTCGCAAAGTTCTCGCCAATGGCAGACCTATACCTTCTATGAACCATTTTTTTAATTACATTATTGCAAAGATTTCCAAGACTTAACCGGTATGATTCATTTTGTTTAAAAAAAATTACACAGCAATGCAGTGTCGCATTCGCATTGGGCCACTCGGGAACACTGGGATCAATGAGCAGACCCCCTCAGAACTTAACAAAAAATAATCAGTTACAGGGAGACGATTCAAATTCACGCCTATTTCATAAAAATACGGAAGCTACCCCCACTTCATGAGGCCTTTGTTAAAACAAAAAATATTTTTGAAAAATTTGAAAGGGATTCTTATGAAAATTGCATACCTAGGTTTCAGGAAAATGTTTCAAATTCAATTAAAAATAAGGTAGCTGGACCATGCAGGAGAAACGTATGGCTACGCAGTCCCCTTTACGAGGGTGCCTTCCCCCTCTTTCCCCCACTCCCCCCAGAGGAATTTCGAGGTCTGTGACCAAGTCTCGACCCCTCCCAATCCGATCCTGTAGCAATGGGGGTGGGGAGGGGGGGGCGCCATTGCGTGCTAGTCCCAATTAGGAGGAATACTGTAGACAATGTTGGGAACCGCTGGAATAGTGTACGGTACAGAAGACTGGTATGTTCTGTCACTCTATATCACATGCGTAGTTACACTTTTCAGCATATTTTTAATTTGTAATAATAACATTTGTTTCTATTGCGATTTTAGTATCGTCGTTTCAACACAACCAGAAGAATCTGCAAGGATACACCAGCAGCTGACAAATGCTTCAATATTTGCATTGAAACTCTGATTAGTACAGACATCACGTGCAGGTAAACCTTACCCTTCCTTCTGGTTTAATCCATTGAGAAAATCAGACTCATTGACCGATTTCAGGGATACCAATTAAAGAAATTTGCTTTGTATTAATTGCCATATAATTTAAATCTATAATCAGTGCACTACATAGTCTTGAATTCAAATCCACGTTTAATTTAGCGTAAATCAAACATTTGCAGTACACCTATTTTCGTGTCGTACTGTGGAATAAGGAGTGCCCTTAGTAAATAAATATTTTAAATGTGAAAATAAAGTTTTTGAAGTTTTATGATTTTCGTTTAGCCATTTATTCCTCCAACAAGCTATATTAGGAGGTGGTGCCCGACAGTAAAAATTACTTCAAGAAAAACATAAAAAGTCAAGTCTATTCCAGGTCCTTTTTTTGATCTTGATTATGCCAATTGTATTCTTGATCCTGAAAAACTCGACACATTATTGATCTTGTCGAAAATTTTTTTAGACAAGACACCCATTCAATAACGCCATAAGGGTAAAGACAGCCACCATAGAAGTTAGTGTTTAGTGCCAAAAATTTTGCTAACAAGTTCTTGGTGCGAACTAAGAGCACGCAAGCTTAACTGATAAGCACCGTGTGTCATTTAGGATTCAGTTGTCTGGGTTGGCATGACAAACATTTTTGTTATCACTAATTCCTTCGTCGAAAATTTGATGGGTACCTTAATCTTGTTGGGTTTTTGTGTCTTTTGGGGGTTAACGGATTTTAGTTGTATTAAATATTCTAGTTCTTCTTATACTGGCTGAAACAATATAATTTATATGCATTTATACATATATATCATTTATAAGAGATCAACCATGAAAGTTAGAGTTCAGTGCCGAAATTTTTGCTACCAAGCTCTTCGTGCAAACTGAGATCACTCAAGTTTAACTGATAACTACCGTGTATCATGTAAGATTCAGTTGTCAGGGTTGGGATGGGAAACTTGGTGACAGCCATTTTTGCTATCACTACTTTCTTCGCCGAAAATTTGATGGATACCTTAATCTTGTTGGGTTTTTGTGTATTTTGATGGTTATCGGATTTTCGACTTATTAAATATTCTAATTATTTTTAAAGCTGAAACATTATCATTTATAAGCAGATGTGTAGTTTCGAAGTTTCAGTTGACAGTAACTGAACAAAACTGATACTAATTCTTGTCTTTTAGGTTGCCATACATGACAATGTTTGATATCCCAATGTGCCTAACTCCTGAAGAAGCCAAGGCAACTTACAATCGAACGATAACAATCTACGAAACAATGGATCGTCTATGCACACATTGTCCCAAACATTGTGACGAAGTGTTTTACATTACCACAAATAGCGTGACGTCATCTTTAAAGGGAGTCACTCGTCTCGCTGTGATGTACCCGGACAATTTAGTAGACGTTGTGACCGAAATTCCGACGTGCTCTTTTGAAACTCTTCTTTCTGATTTTGGTGGTGCTTTGGGTCTATTTCTTGGTGTTAGTCTTTTAAGCCTTTTGCAGCTTTTCGAGTCAATTTTGTGTTTTTTGAAACATAAACTTGGAGGGTTTTTCTCGAAGCCGGGTTACGACAAAAAAAGATTTCTGAAACGAACTTCGGGAAAAGCGTTTGTTGTCAAAAAACCTCTCTTAGACACACATGAGTAGCGACCAAGTCAGTTATAAGACCACATAAGTGCTCTAGAAAATAGTTAGGAAGCTAAAAAGTGAATAGCAACAAAGTCAATTAAAAGCCCCGATCAGCAGCCAAAAAAATAGTTAAGTAGTCAACAAGTTAGGGTAAGTAAATCGGTGACCTAAAACATGGTTAAGTAACAGCCAAGTCAATAGTCACAGATTAGACCAACCCAGTGCCCTGAATTATAGTTAAATATTAAAAAAGTCAGTAACGACCATGTCAGTTAAGATTTGATCTAGTCAATATCAATCAAATCAATTACCAAACCACACCACTGCCTTAACAATATTTAGGTAGCAAACCAGTTAATAGCGACAAATTCATTTATAAGCCCAAATCATTGGTCAAGAAAACAGTTAAGCACGTAGTGACCAAGTCAGGAGCCACCAAAATAGTTACGAGAGCAAACTCAGTGCCCAAGAAATTATTGAGTAGCAACCAGTCAATAGCACCAAGTCAGGTATAAGAGCCAAAGAGCACCCTATAAAAAAGTTCAATAACTAGAAAGTCAGTACGCAAGTCAGTTAAGGCTGAATCAATGGGCTAGAAAATAGTTACGTAGCAAACAAGTCAATACCAACCGAGTCAGTTGTATGACCAAATAAATGCACTAAAATTCAGTTAAAGTAGCGAGTGAGTTAATAGAAATCAAGTCATTTATGAAATCAAACAGTGTGGTCGAAAATAGGTAAGTATGGACACTGTACAGTTTACACCAATGGTTCACGTACTGGGTAGGTTAACTGGGTAGGTTGGAAAATTGGAAAATTGAATTCTGGAAGCGGACTATGGTTCGACACCAATAAAATAGCATTGAGAACACTCAAATAACAAGAACGCTATATTTCAACCCTCACATGGGGGCCGTCATCAGGACCACTGCACTGTGACTGAGGTTGGCGCTAATGACCAAGCTGTCGACGCGCCATTAAGCCTCATCTCCCCCCCCCCCGTCATCAGGCATAAAAAACACCAACTGCCACAAACAACAAAACATAAGTGAAAATTCCTCGCAACACCAAGGTAACCAACGAAAATCAGTGATTTAAAAGCAATATCAATACAAAGATTAATGTGGTTTTAAACACACAACACTTTCTTTTGTACTCTTTTTTAATCTGGTAAGTGTTGTGTTTTTTTAAAGCCACATTAATCTTTGTATTGATATTGCTTTTAAATCACTGATATTCGTTGGTTACCTGGGGGTTGCGAAAAATATTCACTTATGTTTTTTTTGTTTGTTACAGTTGTTGTTTCTTTATGCCTGATGACGGCCCCCATGTAAGGGTTGAAATATAGCGTTCTTGTTATTTTATTGCCTATTTTATTGGTGTCGACGCAATAACTCGCTTCCAGAATGCAAAACCTTCTAAAAAAAAATTTTTAAATATCCACGTTTATCATAGGCCTAGTGCATTAAACACATTAGGCTATGTTAACACACTGTGTTAAAAAAATATTATCCTTATATTTCCGTACTGACACATAAAAGTTCTTTAAATTGAGCTCATTACGTTTTAAACACATTAAAGTGGTAAAATGTTTTAAAAAAATTCTTTCCTAAAATTATGGTAAATAGCCTCAAAATTGATCTCTACTCTGGCAAACCTGGAAAATTCAGTGAAATATATATCAGCAGTTTGGTGGGAACCCTGTTAGAGGTCTGCCCTATGCTCTTAACGGTGTTCCTGAATTAAATGGGCTGATCAAACTGGTACCACCTCACTGTAAAGCAGTGGCATATGCTGATGACATGGCCATGTGGTTGGTGGGTCCTAACATGTTGGGGGTGGTTTGTGCTATGTAGGAAAATGTGGCCTAGATTGAAGAGTCAAAGAGTGATGTGGGGTTATCATCTGGAAGATTACAGATAAAGTTCTTTGCCCCACGATCAGTTTCCAGTGTCTCTGTGCATTGGTAGTCAAAATATAACCACTGTCAGGCAAGTTTGGTGCCTGGGCACCTCGTTCTAGTCCTATAGTGGACTACGGAAGTCCGTAAACTGCACGCTTCAATTGAATATTTCACCAGACTTGCACTGTTGTTGGTTGGGCAAAGCTGATCATGGAGAGGATGAACACTGTGACATTTCAGGTCCTCTTCCAGTCCCGTCTCGAACACGATCTGCCCTTCATGAGTATGACACCGTCGGCTAGGACTGATACTGCACAAGTTTGGGTCAATGTAAGCTTAAGAGTGATCTCAAGCTGCATGAAGTCTAAGATCTTTTCAGATATCCCTATTTTCGAATCTGAGATCCTTTAATCGTTTTAGTAGTTTATGTTCCATGCCCGCAAATGCAGTTTTAATTTCATTCAGTTTGGTTTCACTTAATGTGTTTTCCACAGTCTCACTGTTGCTTCTTTATCTCCTGCATCTTTGACACATCCATGTAGCTTGTTCTTTTTCGCCAATAGATTTCCAAATGGCAACATTAACGCTTGCACAATCATTATGAAATTTGGCTTTTACATCCAGCATTGCATGTTGTAATTATAATATAATATTCTTTATTAGACTTCCTGCACGAAACCCAAAGAGTTTATATGTGCCAGATACATTGTGTAAAGTAAGTAAGGCAACATAACAGTTTGTGTTATATAAAATCTATAGTCTTGATTAGTATAGGACTAATAGTGGGTTAGTAAGTTTGGTATGTACAGAATAGTTACAATTGTTAGTCATCATATATGTATATATTTATATATATAAATCATATATCAAAATATATCTTATTGTTTATTTTTTGGACAAGAGCCATTTTTTATTTCCTTTTTCCAAATATATTTGGACTTAATTTGTCGTAGATTTTCTGGCATTCTATTAAAAATGTTTGGCATTAAAAATGGAAGATTTCTTTTACCATAAAAGTTTATCCATCATGGTACTTTAAGCCATTTACTGTTTCTTCTTTTATTTCTGTTGAGAGGTACTTAAAATTTTTTTTTTATAATTTGTTAAAATTCCGTATTCAAAGATATGCTTAAAGTTCAAAATTTTGTTTTCTTTTATAATATCTAGTTTTTTTTTCCCGATTTGCTAAATAGCACTTTTACTGCTTTATTGAATACTTTCTGTAGTCTTAAAATCAGTCCATTAGAAGTTGACCCATAGACGTTACTAGAGTATCCAAGATTCAAATAAAATTTGTTTTGTTTTATTATTTATTAACTGTTTAACCTTATATATCGTTGGTATAGTTTGTCATACTTTTATGATTAAATGTTCTCCACAATTGTAAAATTTCTAATTTTTGTAACTTTCAATGTCTAGGTAGCTCGTTGTAGTAACATTGTTTATAACAGAACAGTTACAGAATAGTCTATTTTTAATTTTATATTTAGAACTATGTAGTTTAATTGTATTATTACTAATTTTCGTATTTGATGTCGAAATTTAAAGGAAGCAAGTTTTATTTCCACTTAAGTATAATTCATTCTTAACAAAACATTGATTTATTTTATCAAAATCTTCCTGCAAATTTTTAATCATCAGGTTTTTTTTGTGTATTAATAAATAACAAAGATATCATCAGCATATAGAGTTAAATATGTATTCCAGGTTAATTCATCTAAATCATTTTGATACGGTATAAACAATAATGGTCCTAAAATTGAACCTTGTGGCATTCCAAATATGACATCCATCCACTGACAACAGATATCCCCAGTTTTCGCAATATATTTCCTATTACTTAACGAGCTGATCAGTATTTTTAGTATTTTCCTCTTAAGCCGATCTTGTATAATTTTTTTAATGAAATTTTTTTTTCTAAGGTGTCAAATGCCTTTTCAGATCAAACAGAATTGCTTCAACAAATTTGCTTTCATTTAGAGCTCTTGTAATATTATTGTTTGTAAACAGTTAATGCTGCAACAGTGCTTTTGTTTTTTTGATATGCAAATTGTACGTTGCTTAAAATATTAAAATTCAAGTTTTTAATGCAAGTAGCAAAATATTTTTTCACAATTTTGTTTAATACTGGAAGGATAGAAATCAGCTAATAGTTATCGAAATCTAGTTTATTTCCCTTTTTTTTAATAAGTCTTACGATCTGTGTTTCTCGTTTTTCTGTCCATATATCTGTGTCAGTTATTGATGAGATTAAAATCTTCATAAGGATTGCTACATATTCTTTTGTTTTAATGAAGTGCTTGATGTAAAAATCATCATGTTCTGTAGACAATTTTGTTTTTAGTTCATCAATTATTTTAAACAGATCGCTGGTTCAGTTATAATCATTGTTTTATTTGTAAATGATTGTTTAGAATAGATCCTATTTCCCATATTTTCATTGTGGGAAGTATGCTTTTTAATTTTGGGAACTTGTTCCAGGAAATGTTTGGCAATGTTATCACAATTATCTTTAGTTGGTATGTCAATGAACGTCTCTTTGAAATGTTTATTAATATTTCCCTTATTTATCTTTTTTTTCCAACAATGTTTAATTTATTCCAAAAGTTTCAGTTTTGTGGCAAGAAAGGGCAGCAGTTGCTTTGTACTTAGGCCCAAAAAGATAATCGTTATAACGCACAATATGAAGGAAAAAACATCAAACTTATTACAGTAACGCATTACACCGAACCTTACAGCCCCCCAAAATAAAAAATATTAAAGCCTCTGTTAAAGCCAGTAAAACTTGATTTGGTTTTGCATTGCTTGTGAATAAGTTTTTTAGTTTTGTGACAAGAGAGAGCAGCAGTTATTCTGTAGTGTTTCAATACCGGCGTTGTTTTTAGATGTATTAGCGTTGGTGTTGTTTTCAGTGTGACGCTCGCACTTGTGGAGACAGGCGTTAGTAGCCTATCAGGAAATTTTGCAGAAAGTTTGTGCATTGTTGCCGGTTTCGTTTGAAGCAGGTATAATCATTTTAAATTACCCTGAAAATAGTTATTTACTTTCTGTGCTGATGTACCATAATGATGGAATTAAAATGCCTACAGCTGCTGCGCAAAGTGTTGAAAACACATTTATCTTTATTAACTAAGCGTAGAAATGAATTGTGACGATCACAAATACTCAACCGAGCAAGTGTTGCCATAATTATCACATATTTATGTTCTACGTAATTTCTGCCCTGTGTTAAGCTTACACTATTTATGTCCAGTGCTCCGTAGAGCAGAGTTGTACTGCTCCACTTAGACGATTTCTTCCTAATGCCAACCTAAAGTTTCTCCAGCCTCATAAAATATTTGAGGAATTTCATCTTTCAACTCGTGAACTTCATGAACTGATGCCCCTTTCATGCAATTTCAACCAATCAGAAGAAAATTACGAATGGTATCGTGCCTCAAACAAATGCATAGACGAAAAGTCACACTAATACCCTTCCACTCAAGGGAAAAAGTCCGGACCAGCCTCGGACCTGAGCCTGACCTTTCCACACTGGACTCCGAGTTAGCTCCGGAACCGACCCCGATTTTCAAGCCCTGCTCGAAGTCGGGACTTGAGACGCCGACTCCGACCCCGTGTTTCATTGTGGAAAAAGACGGTGTGCGGGAGCGCGAGTGCTATAAGGAAACATTTTGACTCTTGGAGCGCTGATAAACAATAGTGAGATAAAGGGAAACCAAGAGGAAGGGACGGGAGAGGGAGAGAAGAAAGAAACAGCGATAGCGCCAAAAATATTGTAGCGAGAGAAAGATTAACTAAAGTCCTGACCGTGGCCGCGATATCGGGGTTCAGTGTGAAAAGGGGTTAAAACAAACGTAAAGCTCTAAAGAAACATATGTTAGAAAAAGACATGTAAGCCATCAGCGTCGCACTAATACGTGTAAATGAATCTCTCCGTCCCAAAAAACATGCTGGAGCTTCTTTTGCAAGTATTAGTACAACGCTGATGATTTACATGTCTTTTTCTAATGATTAAAGACGGAAAGCCGAAGGCTCAACAAGAGTTAAACAAATTTACGTTGCCTTTTGAACTCATATGTGAGACTGCCTGAACGGGGAATCGAACCCACGATCTTTGAAACCAAAGGCCAAGGTCCTACCGCTGAGCCTCTCCAAAGATCTTTGGTTTCAAAGGTCGTGGGTTCGATTCCCCGCTCAGGCAGTCTGACATATACGTCAAAAAGGCAACGTAAATAGGTTTGCATCTGTATCTTTTTCTAATATATGTTCCTTTAAGGCTTTAATTGTTGAGGCTTACATCCGTATTTTATACGCTTAAGCGTTTTTTTAATACTAATATCTATTATTTTTGTTGTTCCAGCAATAATCACAGAGAAAAGAATATTGCAATCACCTTAAAATAACTGTTATAAGAGTGCCTTTTTAATACTCAATTTTTAAGCTATAAAAACAGGAAGAACAACAAAACAATTGCATTCACCTTAAAATACCTGTTATGCGAGAGCCTTCTTAATACTCAGTTTTAAGGTATAAAAATTGAAAATCGGTTCTTTGGGTCGATCTCTAGGTGAAACCTAACAAGAAGAACGACAACAATAATTGTAGTCACATTAAAATAGCGCTTAAAAGGCCCTGGGCTTTCATTATACCTACGTTTTAAGCTATGAAACTTGAGCTTTGGTTCATTGGTTCAATCTCCAGGTGTAATACAGCTGTTACGGACCAGAATTTGGGCTAATCAAGCACATCAAGCTAAAAGCCATGAAATTTTGTCCACATTTCATGCTTTTAGCTTGATCGGTAAGAATTTGTTGTTTAAATGGGGGTCAATTGGGGATTACATGGCTGGTTCGATATTTATTGCTAAGAATGATTTATGTGTCACAATTCAAGCTTTTAGATCGATCTGCAATAATTTGTTGGTCAAGCATCAGGGAAGGGGCACAGGGGGGAGGACACTGGGGCCCATTGGGGGTACTTCATGGGTTCCATGGCCAGTTCGATTTACACCGGTAATAATGACTTGTGTAATAAATTTCCTGCTTTTAGCTCGATTAGCAAGAATTTGTTTATCAAGCCTAACGGAAAGGGCAAAGGGGGCGCTGGGGACCTATGGGGGTTATATCTTGGGGATAATCCGCCAGTTTCCGAGGGAATGTGACGATATCAAAACAAAAATGTAAGTTTAATAAATTCAATAAAGAAAACAAGAGGAAGTTGGTCGGTCTAAAAAACAAGACTACGCATAACTCAGCTTGTACAAAAAGTAGCAAAAATAATTTGAAATTTCATGATACAATCAATACATTAAAACTAATCATCAAAAACTCAGCAATTGGAATTACAAGTTAAGATCATTGCTAAATTTATTCGAAATTAATAAAATTTCATTCGTAATTAGCATGTTCCAAAAGCAGCAAAAAAAATTTAAATTCATGATGAAGGTTAACTGTCAAAACTCAGCAATTTGAAGTTACAGCACAAGAACGAAGCTAAATTCATTTGTAATGGTATTTCAGTTCATTTACAACATGAGCATCAATCCTTATCCTGAAGGTTAGGAGCGACGGAGCGTTGACCACAAGTTCAGGCAAACTGTTCCACTGCCTAATCCAACGGTGGGAGAAAGAGTTCCACATGGCATTGTAGTGCGGATTCCCAACAAACAACCTAAGGGAGGAGCCTCTTGTGAAAACGTCCGTTTGATTGAGTGCAAAAAGTTGATTCGGGAAGTTAGGTATAAGATCATTAAGCATTTTGTACATGAAATCAGTTCTCCTCTTTGTCCTTTCCATCTTAGGGAAGGTAAATTAAGTTTTTGCAGCCATTCTCCATAGCTTAGATATTATCCCTTTAGTGAGATTTCTCTGAACATTCTCGATGATTTTAGAATCTTTACAAACAAGGGGTTTCAAAACGGAATACCAAACTCTAACATTGGCCTTACAAGAACCTTAAACAATGGTGTGATAACAGCTGCATTTCTAGATGAAATCGTTCTAAACAATAGATAGACAGCTGCATTAGCCCTTTAAGCAATATAAAACACATGTTCAACAAAAGAATTATCACTGTCCACACCTAACTCGCGCATTTTCTTTACCTGAGAGACATCATTGTCACCTAGGCACCTAGGTGGTATTCAACCATACGATTGTTACGACCAATATGAAGGACAGTGACTTTTCTGAATTAATAGGGATTTGCCATAGATCACGCCACCAACAGGCATTGTCAATGGCAGCCTGAACTAATACATGATCCTCTCCAGTTTTAACAACTGCAGCAGTCGTGGTGTCATTGGCAAACTTGGATTTGAACACATTTGAATCATCACGGAAATCAGATATGAAAATAGAAAATAAGACCGGTGCAAGGACCAATCCCTGCGGTAGTCCACTAGTAATAGATTTCCAAGCCGACTGACTACCCTCCAAGACGACTGCAATTTGCCGATCAGTTAGCAATTGCTTAATCCAGTAAGCAATAGGGCCAGTTATTCCATGCATTAGAAGTTTACAATTCAGTTTTTCCTGTGCAACCTTGTCGACATCCAGAGATTTTCCTTGGCTTATATACCTAGGTACATAATCATAGAATGTCATAAGATTGGTTGTAGTAGAAGGTCTAGTTCTGAAACCATGTTGGTCTTTCTGAAATAAATTATAGGTATCTAAAATTTTAACAATATGATCGTTAAAAATTCTTTCAAATACCTTAGAGAGGAATGAGGTCAGACTGATAGGTCGATTTTTGACTGCTTGTGATCTGTTAACTTTTTTAAAAAGTGGGGTAATTAATGCTTGTTTCCACATCTGGGGAACAAACAACAAACATCTGGGGATTCCACGGCTGGTTCAATTTGTGCTGCAAAGAATGACTTGGGCACCAGGTTTCATGTTTTTAGCTTGAACTGCAAGAGTTTGTTGCACAAGCCTCAGGGAGGGGCACAGGGGGATGGTGGGAGGCGTGCTGTTGGCCCTTGGCGATAATTCATGGGGGTGCATGGCTATTTATACTGCTAAGAAAGACTTGTGTATCAAATTCCATGCACATTGACCTAAAAGCCATGAAATTTGGTACACAAGACAATTCTTAGCTTCTAAATCGAGCTAGCAATGGAAACCCCTCGAGAAACCCTCTAAAGCCCCTTCCTGTGAGGGAGGGGGCGTTGTAGTGCCTTGGAGAGTACCTTGAGGCGGTTTCATAGCCAGTTCGATTTGTACTACTATGAATGACTTGTGTACCAAATTTCATGCTTTTAGCTCGATCTGCAATAATTTGTTGGTCAAGCATCAGGGAGGAGGCACGTGGGGGTCCTGGGGCCGTTTCTGGTATTTAATGGGGGTTCCACGTCTGGTTTATTGTAATGCTAAAAATGACTTCTGTACCAAATTTCTTGCTTTTAGCTCCATTTGCAAGAATTTGTTGGTCAAGCCTCAGGGGGACACGGGGGACACACTGGAGGTCCTTTGGGAGGGGGGAATTTCATGGGGGGTTTCCACGGCTGGTTCGATTTGTGCTGGTAAGAATGACTTGTGTACCAAATTTCAAGGTTCTATCTCGAATTGCAACAATTACGGATGTAATCCTTAAAAAACGTAATGCTCCAAAGGAACAGATATAAGAAAAAGACATGTAAGCCATCGGCGCCACACCAATACGTGTAAAAGAAGCTCCAGCTTGTTTTTTGGGACGCAGGAGATTCTTGTACACATATTAGTGCAACGCTGATGGCTTACATGTCTTTTTATTATATCTATTCCTTCAGAGCAGTAAATATTTTAAGGCTTACATCCCCATTTTATATTCTTAAACTTTTTTTAATACTGATTATTTAACATGGCTGTCATTATTGGGGTAAATGCTGAATGTTATTTCCTCCACTGTCAACAAGGAAGTCACGTGACATCATGTAGCACTCCTGCACAAATATCTGTGAAAATCATCTACCTTAAATCTACAGCTGTCAATGGGACAAGTTCAACTGGACATGATTACTTGATCAAAATGGTGTCGACATCATTGAAAAAAGTTCCCTCAGCATATTACTCCCCTCATCCAACTCGATGAGGCGCCATCATTCAAGGTGTAACTTCCGTAAAGATGTAGTTATTTTGAATGAATCCTTCAAGACGGCAGCCTTGTTATGCGGGTCTCATCTTTGTTTCTGGAGGCTGGGTTCTTGGGGTTTCCAATTTTGTAAATAAGATGTTAAATGTTGATGGCACTCACTGTAGGCTATAAGAGGGGAAATTAAATTGTAGTGTTTGGTAGTGGCTTACCAGAAATACTAGATATGGAGCACTGGGCTACTACCCAACCAGCCAATACCTATATCATGCTGTAATACATGCACCACTCCCATGGTGCATTGCATCCCTTACTAATGCCTGTATAAAGCCTGGGAGCGCCACCAGTGGGTCCTGCCCAATACGTTACCAAACCACTGTCTGTTACGTCCTAACTTCGAACCATGGCACACCACATTATATACATAACGTAAATAATGGGTTTGCCCCTTTCTTTGTTTCTTGGCGTGCATTACCTCCTTTAATTAGCAGTATGTTATTATCGTGTTCTTTTTTATATATGGGCTACTTGTTCACACCGCGTGCCAAGGAATAAATTTTTTAATGTATAGATTCCACTCCAAAAAAAGCCAACTCGTGAGATTTCTTTGCAACCGACAGGCAAATCCCATAAAGACGCCGATTTGTATGCTCGCTTTGTTACAAGCAGAATACGCATGTTTTGATCCTACCGAAAGGCCGGGATGTCGAAACTGCAGTTGGTCGCCAATTTTGTAAATATTACAGGCCGGGTATTATTTACACACCGTAATCGGTACCTGGTTTGTAAGCCCCCCCCCCCCCCACCCAACCCCCATTTTGCTCTTGCATACTACTGCCTTTTTGACGACATCCCTACCCGTTTTAGCCATATATTGTAAATTTTGTATTAATCTTGATTCTGTTTCTTTTATTTCATCATTCCCAATTAAAAACGGTCCCCACGGAATGCGACCAAAAACTTTGACCCTGGGGGCATTTCTGTGTCGGTAGCCATTACTAGTGTTCGAGCTGCTACCATCCTGTGGCGTCGTGCCAGACTTATGTAGGTAACCCGGCCGCGGTTTTTCGATAAGCGTCCTTTGGGTTTTTCTTTTTTATTCCGTTTAACTAAATTTTGGACGCTGAATCTAAAGGTGAAAACAGTTTGTCTCTATCTTGTACAGTTCCCGAGTTGAAAAGGATCGACGGACTGACGGACAAAGTCGGTGCCACAGTCTTCCCAGCTTTCGCTGTGCTAAAATTAAGTTTGGCAGTTATTAATGTGCAAACAGCACAACCTTTTTTCTCCCTGTGTGAGCTGCGTTCAAAATTAACCCTAACAAAACATTAATCAACAGCAACTACCTGAGGTAAATGAACTACTTGTTTACCTCTCGACTGACTACAGGTTCCCAAATTTATATTATTTATCGACACACGGTAGTTGGTATAACGACGTGCAATGTAATATTAATTTGAGAACCCACAACCAGTCACGTTATGGCCTACTTTGCCGGATCGACGGTAGAAGGTTTCACTAACCGGACATAAACATCAATCAATCCTGTGGAGTAGAGAGAGCCTAATATTCGTTCTGCGATCACGCATAAGGCCGCATAAAACCATGTAAAATATCGACTAGTGATATAAAGACAGTTACTTGTTAAAATCAATATTTTAAATAGATAGGCTGGGTCCTTGAGACTTTATGGAAAATCTTGAGACCTTATTGAGACTTTAGTTCTGGTCCTTGAGACCTTATGGAAAAAGATGACGGAGGTTCCTTCCTTTAGTTTATATTATGATCAAAAATAATCTCCGTTCATCAGTGATGTAGGGAAAGGGGCCAAGGAAACTAGAACCCGCCCCCGACCTACCGCAGAAACCAAATATAATTATGTTTTTTTTTTGTTTTTTTTTCAAATGTGTCATAAAGCGAATCAATTCCTCAAGAATAAGTGAAAAGTATATTCTACAAGCCGGATACGGGTGTGATAGTCTGTAAAATCCGTCAACGCTAAGATAATCATGCGTTTTTACAAATCTGCCATAATATGACATAAATTCTTCAAGTTTCTATGAAAAACACATTCTACAAGTCGGATATGGGACTGTTGGTCCCCTCTCCCCCACCCACTGTCTTTCCCTCCATAGAGACAACAATGTTTTGTTTCACTACCGAAACTTCACGGATATCCATACAAATAATTTTGGATTTTGATCGTCAGATATGATCGTTCATCCAGGTACAGTTGGAGACAACAGTACAGTCCCAGTCCCACGTCACTGAGCTGAAACATTGCAACATTCTAATAACACAGTAAGCCATCCGATGAGGATTACGCAATATTGTGAGGTAAAAGTCATGGAATTCAGTTAATGGCCTAGCCAAACACATAAAGTGAAAATTCACAATGATTTATATTTTTTTAAAGTAATAAATTAGGCATTACCAATGCAGTACCTATAGTTTTAGTATTTGTTTAGTGTATTAGATTGTTTAATGACATGGACTAGCATAAGTGGAAACCTTGCCCTGCCTGATCCACTTCACTGTAAACGGTGATGAATTATTTTCCTCATTTCATTTCATAATTGAGTTCTGAATATCAAAATTACTACGCCGAGTGAGAGATGTTATAAAACATTAATTGTTTTTTTTAATACATTCACAGGACAGAGTCTTACCTGATTTCTGCCTAGTGCTCTACTTCGAATTTCGACCCCCACCCTTAAAATAGTGAGGTAGGAATTTCACTTTCAAATTCGTTTCTTTCATGCACCAAAGCTCTCTTGTCAGAGAATTTCATCCAAATCAGAACAAAAATTTTGAAGGTTATCTTTTCTCAAACAGAAAAACACACACCTAGACAAACAAACAGACAAACAAGCCCACAAAAGAAACAAATCAAGCGAGTATTAAGGCTTTGCTTTGCACGGCCAATCACCAAACAGTTTAATTATTTTATTTGCCGTTATTGTTAAACTGGTTTTTTTTTAATTATGCCTCGTTTTAAGCATTTTAAAAATTATCTTATTCTCAGTTTCGAAGATTAAAGTTTAAATAAAATGCAAAATTACAAGAGCCATAAAATTAAGAAAAAGATTCTGTTTTGTTAAATATTAGCTTATGCACATTCAGTTCATGTCTTACCACTAAGCATGCAAGTGAAAATTTGATTTCGCAACGTCACAACAAACCCTGGCAATAACATGGCGGCAGCTGCGGCACGTTTTCATCATACCTTTTACCAAACAACAGGAAGTAATTAGTAACTGTTTCATGCATCAAGAGGATTATTCATCACGCCAGATTTGAATTCACTCCGCCCAACAATCACTTCATTTTTCATGTCTGATACCCCCTGTCAAAAACGTTCATTATGTTGTCACGATCTACTTTCCCATATCAATACCCACAACCCAAGAATATTATACCCGTAACCCAAGTCATTAGGGAACAGTTTATAAATATTGCCATCAGCGGTCATCGGTCATTGTCTTTTCTGACCACCAGCGGTCATTGTCTTATCCACAGCTACAGAACTGAGGCTAATAACAACCTACAGCATGAAGTTCGTAGGATTTCAAATCTTGATAGCATTAGAGCTACTAAGTATGGATATTGGAATGAACTGCCTGCTTGCAACAAAAGTGAGAAATAATATGGTACCGTCTGTTCAAGCTCAATCATTGAGCAACAGCGTCAGTCTAATGCAGTGCGTTAGCATATGTGGCCGCCAACATTCCTGTGAATCAATACATTTTATGAAGGGCAACTGTGGACTGTATTCAAAACACTTCAAGGAAGCAAATGAGTTTGTAGAGAACCATGGCGTGGCTTACTATTTTGGTAAGAAAGTATTATAAGCTGAGTTTCCAGTATGACAAACAGATCGGTCAGAGAAACAGATGACCAAAGAAGTCATCTACTTGTCTGACTCACTGACTTGTCCAGCGCCATACACTCAGGCTACATATAAGATCAGCATCAAACATCAAACATCAAGCACCATACAAGGTGCATTGCAGCCGTACCTGCTATTCCTGATACTCCTGATATCAGCCTTTTCTGATATTCATGATACTCCTGATATCAGCCTTTTCTGATATTACTGATACTCCTGATACCAGTTTTTTCTGACGTTTCTGATATCAGCCTTTTCTGATATTCCTTATATTCTCGATAGCAGCCTTTCCTGATATCCCTGATACCAGTCTTTTCAGAGATTCCTGATACTTCTGATATCAGGCTTACCTGATATCAACCTTTACTAATAATCCTGTATTCATGATATCAGCCTTACCGATATTCCTGATATTCTCATGACCTTCGCAAAGCAAATTCATAAACAAGGAATGGCACTGTTCACTTAGATTTTTTCTTCTTCAAGGATAGCGTAATACTAAGAATATTAAATCAACGATTTACACCTTATTGTAAAATTAATTGTCACAATTGTCAGTATTTTTCCGGAAATGTTCTTATTTTTTTTTTTTTAGTTGCAATTTGGTAGGCTCGAATCGGAACCGTTGCCATTGCCAACACCAACTGCAGGAACTAATACTGTAAATTAAACTAATTTAAAAAATCTAACCTAACCTAGGGAAAACTGTTTTAGTTAAATTGGTGTCAAGGCTAATTGACTACATGGTGTACAGTACAGGGTACGGTGAAGCGATAGTTATTTAATGTCCAATTTATAAAGTGTTATAAAGCTTCATCGAAAATTTTCAAAAATTAAAAAAAATTAAAAATTAGGTATAATTTAAACAAGGTTAAATTATTATTGATCTTCTTGTTGAACAAAGAGTTCCATGAGTACGAGTTTTGTGCTTTCGCTGCATGGCGAAACAAGTTTATAACCAAGTAACTAACATAGAACTTCCGCCGTTACTCGAAGGAAACTAAGCACAGGAAGCTAACCTCCGGTAATTTTAATTTAATCTAGGCTAAACTAGTTGAAAGAGTAGTTGAGGAATAATTAATTGATTAATGCCTCATAACTAGATTGAATTTGTATTAATGACCGAGGTGCATCTTTTAATTTAAATTCATCTTAATTTTTGTACTACCTGAAATTTCAATAGTTTTAGATATATCTCCACCTTTTAATTGCACATATTTTTATCATTGTATTATCATTACCTTTTTATCCACAGCACACATAAGTTCAGACTGAACTTCATGCTTTTTTTTAGTGAATTTAGTCATATGTTATTTAATTCAAATTAAAAATTAAAGAAAAAATACCTAAAAACCTTTTTGACTGATGTAAACCCATATTTGACACTGCAGAATATCTACTGGATAAACAGTTCGTTGCTTAAGACAGCGAAAATACATTGTTTTTTTTAATTTTTACTATTACAGTGCATCGTTCAAAACAAGATGGGTTTGAGGAAAGTGCAGCAGACACCGCATCAGAAACGACAGCTACAACTACATCCACCAGCACTCCGGAAGTTACTACAGGTAAGACACTTGGACGTTCTTGTTATCCTTTTTTGATAGGGGGAGGAGGATTAGATAAAGTTGTGTTGTTCATAAAGAAGCTCGCGCCGGAGTCTCATTTACTTCGCAAGAGCACCAAGTGTTAGAAATAAATTTAAACAAAACTGGGCCACTCATTCAGACTCACCAGGTAGTTTTGGCGTTATTCACATTTATTTTCAAGTATACTGGTGTTCTTTTGAGAAGGGGAAGTGGCTTGTTGTAGAGCAATGATTTAATCCAAAAGTGTATCGAGAAACAAGTGCGTTATTGCTTAAACTTAAACTTTATTAAATTAAGTGAAGCGTCCCAAAATGCGCAGTATACTCTAGAAATTTGATCGTTGGATAACAAGATGACTACAGCTCTTGGTGACCTAAACAAACATTGGAACAATAAAAATGAGCTCATTGCTTATTGAAAACCATGAGCTTATTGAAAAACAATTATCAATAAATAATGAGCTCATTGCTGCTCCACCATATTGGATTCTAACTAACTACCCACTGATTTTTGCATTAACAGGCAAAGATTTGAAAGTTTTTTTTCCCATTTTTGGTTGATTGGAATCCAATACGACGGAGCAGCAATGAGCTGCTACAACATGTAACCTTGTTTTAACCAAATTTTCATCTGTGTTTTTTTTTAGTAAGTATGTCTGGAATGAACCGAATAACTCACTGTATGTGTTCATAACTCATTGTTTTATTGTTCCATTGTTTGTTTAGGTGACAAAGGCTATAATTGTTTTAGCCGAAAATTGCTATTTTGATGTTTGTGGTTTATCACCTGTCAGGGAGTGAATACTTACCTTGAAGCTACGCAATCTCAAATTAAATGATGTTATAAAAAGATGACTGTAACCAAGTAACAGACAGTAATAAATGTATGTACTTATTTATGTGTAAAAAAGAGGCTAGCAGTTCCCTACTTTCCTACAGATTCTTCCCCGTCGGAACTAGCATGCAATTGAGCTCCCCCCCCCCCCACCCCCCATCCCTATGTATTTTTTTAATGTCATAAATTTGCTTTAGGGTCATAAATCGTAAAGTGACCTAGTTAGAGCCCCTCCCCTTTCTGTAACTAGGTTATTTCACGATTCCTGACCAAGCATTTTAGATCGTGTTTTTCTGCACCAAAATTAATAAAAAGCTTATAAAAGCTTACAAAAGATCTAAAAGCTTCACCCATTACATAAAGCAAACTAAATAAACTAATAAACTAATAATCGGATTTTAACAGAGCATGGGCGTTTAATTACGGTAATTAAAAAATGTCTGTAGAATTTTGGCAAAATTTTGGCCTCACAATATAAATTCTTTTGCGATACAAAGTTTTAAAAAAAAAGTTCACCACTGATCTTTATGTACGGAGCTGGCAGCGACTCATGCCTCCCCTGTAGTTGGCTCTCCGGTTGGAAGACGCGGAAGTAGACAATATATTTAGGAGCTTAACAATTAAAAAAAAAAAACAGAGTGTTTAAAGAACAATATGGCCTACAGCACGAAACAATAATACGAAAAAAAGTTTGAAAACTTCAATAAATATATAAAGGAGTGGAATCAAGTCAGCACATGCAGGATCAGAATTAAGTCATTAGGCCCTACGTGCAGGATGGAAATATTTTAAACACGTGCAGGATCAAGGTTAATAATAAGTACGTTTAGGATTTAAATAAAAATACCGGTCAAGAACTACGAAAAATATATATTTAGTACGAATACGTGCAGTACCAAACATAAATAATGACAAAATAATAGTTAGGGCAGCCTACCCTCCAAATAAATTTATTGATAACGTGCTCCATAATGAAAGAACCTGGCAGCTTATCAGTTGCCAGTATTTCAAGCCCTTGCCACATTTCCAATGCATGCTGTAGTGACTACGAGTTTTCTCGTGTAAAAAGTCGAGTCCCACTGCAACCATAATTAGGTTACATGCACTTCGTTTTGACGTCGGGGCGTTCCTTACAGAGTAGAGATGTAAAACAAAAGTTAACTTCTTATTATGATGTCACTTCGTAGGCAAGCTACTAGAAATAGCTTAATCGTAAGAAAAGCGTGTTATTGGGCTCACTTCAGCTAACCTTGAGATTAATGAAAGACTAGACGACATAACTTGCTTCGCACGCTCTACTAGCGTCTTGCTAGGCTTCACCTGGTAGAGTTGTTGCCAGATGAAGTTCGTTCCCCAATTTTCCTATTTGTTAAACATTCAGTGAACAGCTTACTAATTTCTAGTGAGGGTATTTTCTCAAAAGAATGTAGGAAGCAACAGGGGGCCAAGTTTCGCTAACTTTGCTTGTTCTGTTATTGTACACTCAAGGGATTCACTGCAACTTGACTATAATATAAACAAACACCCATAGTAGTATCCGTTTGTTTATTCTCACTGCAGTTTTCAGTTTCCTTCAATGGTAGCTGCAGTTCAAGCTACTACGAATTTCTTACCAGCCAAACTTCAGAAAACGTAGATTTTGGACCATCTAGAAAAAAGGTTTACGGTAATCTTTACATCTTTATAAAATTGTTAGAGCAATTACAATTTGCATCTTTAGTTTTAGTATCTGTACAGCAAATGCTGGGAAGATTACAGCAATGGCTTTGTCCGCCAGTCGCCTTTTTCACTCCGGAACGTTAACGGATAGGGACAAACGGTTTTCGGCATCAGATTCAGCGTCCAGAAATTAGTCTACAAATACGGCAAATTAAAACGTTGTTGCGTCCTTACAATTAACCCTTTACAGCCTGGCGTCCCTTTAAACGGACGGCTACTGAACGGCAAAAAACTAAGTCCCAACGCGCAACGCGAGCTTTATGAGGGGTCCCCGGGGACCCCGAGTAAAGCGAGCTGCAACAACCCAGTGGTCAGCGTCCTCGTCTGCAAACCAAGAGAATGCCGGATCGAATCCCGCGACCGACCCATATGGGACTTAAAAAAATATATATCCAGTTTGGCATGGGCATTAAAGGGTTAATAGGCTTTATCGACGCAACTCAATGAACTAATAATATTTGATCGTCGCATTTAACCTCTACAGGAAGACATGCAAAAAACGTAAAAAAAAAGGATTTTGTTAACGACACACATTAGCTTCATTTAAAAATAGTCTCGACACCGTGCTGCATGGATGCATAGGCCTACTCTCAAACCCAATTTCCCGTCAGTCACTACTCACGAAATTAAAACGGCATGGCAAAAAAAATTAGTCTTAAAAGATGAAAATTAGGGCCAAAATTTCAAACTAGGCCTAAAAGGTTAAACATTTTTAACCGGCAATTGTGATGGTTACTTCTCAACCAAATGTTGAAATATCTTTAACACTTATCTCTAGTCTTTACCTGTGCTACTTCCACAGGCGCAGCTATTCAAACAAATTAAAATGAATGCACGATTATTTGAAGCGTAACTACTAGCGGGGGGGGGGGGGGGTTTGAGGCTTAATGGCGCGTCGA